>JAUMHL010000006.1:5779301-5791030 GCA_032362345.1 Sandelia bainsii | reverse complement strand
CACTGTAAAGTGCCTTGAGATGACTGATGTTGTGATTTGGCGCTATACAAATAAAATTGAATTGAATTGAATTAATATAGCAAAAACAATGTTAGAAGAAATATATTTTACAATATTACAAATCCACAGAGTTTATTGCAATAATGTTATTTGCTGCAACTGTCAAACACCTACAGCTTGCTTCTTCTTATCATTATCATTCCCTACTACTGTGTTCAAGTCTCCCTTAAAAGTGAAATCTCAGTCACAGTGCGATTTTCCTGATTAAATAAAGGTAAAGTAAAGTAGAAAATTGTTGCAAATATAGAACAGTACACTGTACATTGTTTCTTTGTCCATAGTTGCCCAGTGCATAGGGCAACTATGGACAATGCATAGTGAGATTACAGTGATAGCTAGTGAATAAAGGGAAATTATTAAAGCAGCTCTGGCACAAGCAGTAAAAGAAGGACAGAAGGAAAGGCAAAAGAAAATGATGAGGTAAAACAAGAGAGCAGAGGCAGTACATCACAGGAAGTCAGAGAAACAGAGGATAAAGTAAAGGTGGCCCCATCTTATCGTCCTATCCTGTCACAAACCTTGGACCTGATATATGAAACCTACTTAGATTCCGCACCAAAAACCTGCATATGAACAATACTTCCTACTTACATACACAGATTTTGTGAAATTATGAAACACTATACACATTACCAGTGGACATTCTAACTCATAAATCACAACCCGAAGAACGTTGTCCAAGTACTCTAAAACGTACAAGTGATTAAGAAATTAATGTATCTAATAAAATGCTGTAATGAAATGAAAATGTAATGTCTGACATGCTAAATAATCGGCCCATTTAGAGAAAATATACAAACATGGAAGTTAATCCAAAAAACATCCCCACTCTTGTGCAAGTTTCAGTCAAACAAAAAGCTTTAACACAGAATTTCTTCAACGAAGACATGTACTAAAGACAGCAAAATGGACTTAAATGGAGCAAAAATGATCAGACATAGCACTAAAATATGTCAAGATTATTCATAACATTATTAGATATCCAGAGCTGGATGTAATAAGCATGTGCTGCACAGAGGACATAAACTAGACAAGGCGTTGGTCATGTGTTCTGTTTTAAACTAAAATGTACAAAAAAAAGGAGCAAAGACTCTTGAAGGTTAATTTTTTGACCCATAACAAAAAAAGGCAGCATGTTTGGTACTTGAGGACAAAATGTACTCACTGCAGGATTTTATCCTGCGGCCATCAGGAGACTGTTGGCTAAAGAAGTGTATAATTCATTTAATAGTCCTTTATGCTCCAACTTATAATTTATTCACTTACAGGCTTAATTTATTCAACAGGTCACAGATAGACAGTGTTAGTAGATGCCTTTATATAAGATGTTTAGATACGCAATTAAACATGCAATTTATAATTATTTCTGAAAGAACATCTGTCTCTGTCTCTCTCAACTGATGCCTCAAAGTTAATATCCTGAGTAACCATGTGCAGTAAATTACCTCAGTGGCATGCCATGTATTGGTTAGTCCCTCTGAAGCGGCATGCATAATTAGATCAACCTGTGGTAATTACGTATAGATCCTCCCCAGCCATCATGTCTAATGTCCCAAGAGAGCAGTATTCATCAATTTGTTCTTTATTAATATATTCATTTGTGACCATAGCAAATAAATAGGGGATCATGTTGTTGGCTGCCATTTTGACTGAATACATTTTAAATGACCTTTGATTCTTTTAACTCTGTTTACGTTCTAAGAACAATTACAATGAATTTATGTATGGTCGTAAAAATAGAAACAACCACAGACCTTAAATGTGAAATAGTAAGTGCCCTGAAATCTTAGGGCTTAAGGCACCAACAATGACCCACAACATGGATCTCATGGATCCATGGATCTCTCTATTTCATTTTCCTCATTTCCTTTCATCTCTCTAAAATTGACATTCAGACAAAGGCACAAAATGGCACCAAAAAATCAAAATTACCACTTGATTTTTGGTGTCGCTTTAACACAAAATATACTTCTTCATATCTACTTCATATCTACTCAGTTCTACAACAAAGAAATGTCCAAAATGAAAATTACAAAAAACTAAATCAATACTTCTAATGTGACATTGTGAGGTAGAGTTATGAGAAGGTTAATCAACAATGTGAATCTCACTACTTCATCATCTTCGCCCCTCCTGCACTGCCACCTCATTCATTTCAGTTCATTTATTTTGCACGTGAAATGATGATACACCAAAGAAACAGAGAAAGTCACATTGTGCAGGTGAGACAAAATAAGAAACTTAAAAACATCTCAACTTTAAAAAAACAACATGGCAAACAAAAGCCAAGAGTGCTGGATAACAGACTCTAAATGACAGCCTCATAAACAAGAAAAAAAATTGTATATCAAAAAACAAAGCGCATAAATGTAAAGATAGGAAAATAAACTCAGGTAGACCAAATGAAAGAACTGGAATCAAAAGAAAACGTGACAGTGTGTGCTAGTGTGTGTTCAAAAACTCAAAGGAAGGAGGAAGGAAACAGCGAGAAAAAGACAAGGTGTGTTGTGCTACTAGAGGAAAACTTCAATGAGCTCAGCTCATCAGTCACTTGACACACACATCTATATTTGAACTGTAGAGGCATGTGACCTTACAGGCATAATGGATGCATCTATTCCAGATGGGTTCCTCTTCTTTTAATGGAGACCAGCCAGATCTGAACTAAGTGAGCACTTTGCAGGTATTAATGAAGGTAGTCCAGTAGATGTCCCATTTTATAGATAAATATACAGTGTGACATATACAGCAGTTATGCGGTAAAAAGAACAGAACGTCCGGCTATTTGGAGAGCATCTGATTATAAACCACATCAGCAGAAAAATAGGTTGATACAATAATGTGCAAATAATTTCTAAATGTTTTTAATGCAGTCTTTGATTGATACTGATGACTCAGTATGAGCCGCAGTATGTGTACTGTACCTGCAATGTCGAAGCCACAATGTACCCATCCAACACACACACATACTTACACACACAAAGAACTTGAATAATTTTGAATGAGCTTAAAAACATGGCAACACAAAGCCAGCTACAGAAGTTCTATACTTCTTGTAGTGAAACTATTTTGAGATTTGAGCTTGTTTGAAGTTATTTTGCATGATTATCTGCTATTGCAGCGTAGTTACTGGCAACATATGATAAACCATAGAGGTGTGTGTTACATACACTGTGTGAGGATCTATGTTAAATCAAAACTGTTTAAATACAGTAACTTCAAACTGCAACTTGAAAATCAAAAGCAAATAATAATACAATACAATAATAATACATAATAATAAAAGAAAACAAATAAAACCACTTGGGCTTGAATACTGCAGTTAAATATTATAAACGTGACTATATAGTAAATGGTTATTTTGTATGCCAGAATACCTCAGTGTGCAGTACTACAATTATACCATAGTCATATCAGTTCAAAACATAAATGGTTGAGAATACATCGATTTAGAAGCGAGACTAAACGCTCTGGAGACCATTTGTTGGAAAAGTCTTGTTACACATTTTTAATGAAATCTTATCACATATGAAGTCTCTTGAAATGAATGTAATTTGTTGGAGATCATCAAAGCAAATATAAAGCAATATTTTACTGACATGACGCTGCAGATACAAACAGTTTCAACATATGTTCCTCTTTTGTAGAATGTTTTTGTAGATACTGAGAGTAGTACTTCTAGATACTAGTACAGTGGAAGACATGGCAAAACATACAGTGAGAAAATATGAGCCAACAAAGGACAACTATTATTAAAACTTTATTACTGATCTTAATTATTAATGTTTGACTCAAATTGTTGACCACAACATCTACACTATTCCATCTTGGGGTTTTTTCCACTAGTTGTGTATGATGCACACATCATTCTGATATAGAAACCTGCTTTATCCGACTGGCTGTTGGAGTTAGTAATAATGAAATGGGCTTTTAAGCATGCTTCCCGGTACTGAGGCTGACAGCATCTATCTCCAAATGCTGTAAATGACATTTCTTTTCTCGTTTATCTATGTGAAACAATTGGATAGCTGCTGCATCTTGCCCTTGGCCAGCCTACCCTGGCCCTGTCAAGGGCACACCTCCCATCAATCACTGCAGGTTCAAAAAGTGAGTCACTGGGGACCTGGGGAGACAAAAAGGCAGAAAAAATGCCCTGTATGCAGGATGCCTCACCAACGTCTGACCTAGGGTTTTTTGTACTTTGCAGTGCACTGCAATACATTCTGGTGCAATTCTATCAGCATTTTTCTCCTTCATTTCAAAGTTGCTGAAAACAACACTTTGAATGGGAAGATGAAATATGTCCTTTCTCCTGCATGCTATATCTCACCACCCTTGCCTCCCTCTGTCTGCCTACATACACACCTCATTTAATTCAAATAGAAAATCTAAGTGAAGGGAAAAGCATCCCGCTTGAGCATTTTCCTGTGTTTCCTCTGTAATAAATCACTGGCCGTCATCAGGATAGATATCACTTGTACAAGCCCTAACATCCATCCTGGGATTCTGACAAAACACTCCTGTTTTCCGCTGAATAGGCATTACGCTGAGACTGAATTACTATGGCCTGTGGTATCAGCTTATATGCAAAGCAGACCACCATTTAACATGTAGCAGTGCACAGACTAGGAGATTGTTCTCAGTATTGCAAAGTTGTCCACTTGTCTTGATAGAACTGCTGCCATACATCATTTAATAGCTGTGTCTGCCAAAATGCAAGTTGCTACGTCCTCCACACATAAATCAGTGGTCATATTAACAAGGGAATAAAAATTTTTGTCAGGAAAATGATTTCTGGTTACAGCTACACAAATATGTGAACAGCATTTAGCACAGGACACAAGGGATACCCTAACATCATTTACTCTTTTGTTACAGTAAAGTGCATTAAAAGAACTGAATATAAGGTGCTGCAGACTCTTTATTTCCTGTCTGGTCAATTAAGTGTCTATTCTACTCACCAGCCTCACTGCAACTGATCTGATGTTCCATTGCTACATTTACGGCTTTTCCATTACAAACGAGATCAAGCTGCAGCTTGGACTCATTTGGGTCAATGGAAAATGAGATCAGTAAAACTCAGGCTGCATATGGCAGACAGGGATAGGTGACCATACTGTGGTGACATGGCTGCAGGCTAAACTGGCACCAAGCTGCATTAGATTGCTAAAATGAACAGCGTCTGTAGCCAGAGATCAAGTGCTTACAGTTATGGCCACAAGCTGGCTTACAGATAGAGTCTGGCTCTCACACTCCTGTGGTCCTGGCAGCTATTGATGCTTTTTAATGGTCAAGATCATTGAACTGCAAAATGTACTCTAATGCTCCTTCAGTTGGAACCATTAAAGACTCATGTCAAATTTTACAGTACATTGTAAAAAAAATACCAAGCCGAGCCAGAGCTTTGAAAGACAGCTGTCCTGTTGTGCAGAAATGTGAATGTTGTAGCATCTCTTGATGCAGCATGACAGTCAACATACTATACATTAAAAGTACCTGCACATGTAGTATAGTGTAGTAACTGGTGGATCTCCTTTGACTGTTGTGTCACTGTGGTTATCATTCTTTTACCCATGGTTTTATGTCTACAACAATTGATGATGGCCTAAGTCCAAAGTCCCTTCAGAATGTTGTTGACAAAATGATTTTATACAACGTTGCAGTAAAAAACACAGTTCTCCAGTTAAAATACTGTTATATTGTTATTGATGTCAGATGTGTTGAAGTATGCCAAGGCAGTATCACATTATTATGAAAAAATAACTTTGTGAACATAAAAAAATAAAAAAATATGGGAATTTTATGTTTATATAAGACGATTTGACCAATGTCATTTTTTTTTCATAGCTATGAAACAGAAAATGTTCCCCCTACCCCAGAGAATCCATCTTTTTGTTTTATTCTCGGTGGACCTGGGCTGTAATGTCAGGATGGGACAGATTGGACAGATTCTTTTCTGTCCTTTCCCTCTAAAATGAACAATTATTAATACATTTTATATAAAAAATATTTTCTATCTCTACACACAGCTTTGAAACCCTTCATTTGACGTTATCCAAAATAATTACAGAACAGATTGTCACTTGCAGTGTTGAGCGGTCACATGGATTTCTAAAATCTGCAGGGCTATCTACACCAATAAACAACAGTTCATAAATTACCCCAGTACAGCACCTTCTGTTAGACGTTTACAGGCTCTTCAGTTTCTTTGTCATCCTGTTTATGCACGTCTACAGTATGCTCGGCGAAATTCATTTTCTTTCTCTGCTGCACAACAGACAGAATGCCATTTAATACACTATGCCAGTATCACTGAGGACGAAATGAGGAAGGAAAGTAGCTTAGGAAAGCATCACAGAACTGTATTTGTGCTGATAATATAAATTATTTTCCATGTTCGGTATAGGAAGAAGAGAAAGACAATGTAAATGCTGACATAATCAACAACCACTGGAAAGAAGCTGAATAGAATGAAATAGACCAATACAGCACATACATCACAAATCCAGCTTCCAGAGCAATATATTATCACTATAATGCTCTTAAAACTCTTTCATTATAGGTTTGTAAGACACTGTACCTTCATATTACTCGTCTACGACAAAAAAAAACATTGATGCTTTTGCCTGAACTTACTTATCACATACTGTAGGTCTACAGTACATATTTAATCAGCGGTTTCAGTTAAGAGATTACTGTATATGATAATAGTATCATCTAGCCAACATCAACTGGACTAACCTGCTGACATTTTGGTTATGACTGTACTGACACCCACTTGCAACCAAGCACGTTATCTAGTTTGTCATTAAGAACCTTCCAAACCAACTACCTTAGTTTTAAGGTTAGTTATCTTGGTTAAGATAAAGATTTACTTGGGGGCATCAAATCCACAGCTGAGTGACTTTTCCTTATCATTATCTCATATATTGCGGGGGTTTTTTGGTCAGTTTTTTTTCTGCAGTTACATTAAACAGTTCCATGTTCTGCAGTTACATTCAACTCTGTAATATACGCTCTAAACACTAACACTAAACTGTGCAAGAATTCAAATACAATTAGGTGGAAACAAACTCTTCACTATAGTTTTGTTCCGTTTGTGGCTTTTGGTATTCACTGAGCAGCTTATTAAAAAAATACATTGTCTGTATGACTACAAACTGATCCCAAAGTCATCATTTCAAAAGTGCTTGACTCAGAATACCCCCTGGACATTTGTTGGCCATACTGTCGACTTTGTGTTCTTCATTTTCAGCACTTGTGTGAACATATTTTGCTATGTACAGTACAAAAAATATGCCACAAAATATTTTAAAATAGCACACTTAACTGAATGTATTGATAAAAACAGATCTGGTTCTTATTAGTTAAAAAACGTCCTGCGTTGGTTAGAGTTTAGCAGGAAGGCTAGCATGTTCACAGCATTTGTGACATGTCACCCTTCATGCTTTGTTAATGGTGGAAACTGAGATCATAAAACCCATCCCCGTGATGATGACAGTTTGATTTGAAATATGTCCTCCAGAAGGGTGAACATATCAACGAGGTGAGAGCTGAGCTGGTTACCCTTATCTCTTCTAGCTGACTGGATGTCTTTTTTATTTCATTTTTCTCATTTATACTGAGGTCAGTGCAGTGTATTTCTCTTTCCAGAATTCTGAGCAGGTCTGCTCATTAGTCTTCATGTTTCCAGTCCCAGTGTACAAATCAGTGACGGTGACAGAAGCGGTGTCAAAACACCCCACTCTTTTTCCTGAGAGATTATACAGACATACAGACAGCATATAGATCACATGTAGAAATAAATGAACACACACGTGACCACACTAACCCTACTACTACTACTACTACTACTGTAAGTAGTCTTTTCCAGATGTATGGATGGAATAATTGTAAAACTTTTCTAACAATCTCAAAATGTCATGTTAGAGGTAAGATTAAACCCTATAAAACCAGTAGGTTTTATAGCTCATCCACTACAAGGTGATACCATATCTGTATGTATGTATATTTCACTATATTTATTAACTGAGTAAATGATTAATAATGAAACATTTATAAAACTGATTTAACCAGGTCATGTATGTCAATATTTCAACTAATAAATTCATTAATATATATTTTATGAACCACTTATATACTGAAACATCCATGATATACGTGTTGGGACAATGTGTCTGAGACATTATGCCTTGTATTTCAAAGGGTTTGTAGATACAAGTGGGGTGTGGTATTCATGATAAGTAGTATTTGTAGTTGCGATTTTCTTGTAGTGGCAGACAACTTGACAGAGAAATAATCATTTGATGCAGAGGCATGCAAGGTCTCCAGCACTCTTGAACGTCTGTGTGTGCATGCATGCAAGACTGTACGAAAGATTAAAAGAACGTAAAAAGGTAAGATGGAAAGAGAAATTCAGAAAATACTTTTTCTGTATTTTCTGCAGAACATATAATGGGTTCATTTAAGACAAGAACATGGTTGCAGTGACATTTCATACAGATGCACAATGATTAATGAAATTACCAGTAATTTATGAATATCTGTGAGATGTGCGACTCAGCTACAGAATACATATATATATATATTCACTACAATCAAAATGGTGTCTGTTGTCAGACAACACTCAGCTGGGTAAACTAGCAAGGCAAATCGTGAACATGGAAAAGTGTCCCTGAGCATGCTCAATAACATCTCATTGACAGTAAGAGACACTCCAGCGATAAAAAAGACAGTTGCATTAAAATTGTGGCCGTTGAACTTTCAAGTGAGCTTAAGGTTCAGGTGTAGTGTAGAAGGTCTTGTTCATTCATAGGGTTAGGGTCTGGTTCATTGTCTTCTTCATTGCAAGTCTTTGGTTTCCTGGCAACAATGCTGATGGTTCATCATCAGACGGCACATGCACATCCATAAATTTAAAGCAGGCCAACAACAACAGCATAAATTTGTGTTTCAATGAGTGTTTCATTGGTACCAGGTTCACTTCTGCCACCAAAGTATGGGTATAGGACTGGTGCTGCTGTCTAGAAGCTCTAGCAAACTCACAGGCTCAGATCTCTGGTCATGTTATAAGCAAAGATGGTCTCATTGCTAGTACATGACACAATCTGCCATCTTGACAATAAATAAGACAATGTCCTTCTGGATTTGCATAAGTCCAAGTAGCTCACTGTCATCTGTGGTATGAAGCAGAGTAGAAAATTAGACCTGGGATTCTGCTGCACCATCTTCCTCAGCCCTCTTTCTGGATGAACTTCTTGCTCTGCAAAACCATCAGGGACTTGATCTGTTGTCTCAAATGAATGTTATCTTGTTGCCTGTCACTATGGTATCACAAACACCTTGTTGTGATGGGGCCATCAATCAACTTGAGTGAACATCTACAATTCCAGGGACAGATGAAAAACATCTGGACATCTGCCAAAATCCAACTCAAGCCAGAGGCAGGTTGGCCACTCCAAGTCATGTAAGGAGCTAGGGAAGCCATTCTTTTATTTGCCAAATACCGGGGAGCAGGATCTCAGTTCCTGAATGTGCTGAGCCAACAGACAATAAACAACTTTCAGCCAAGAGGTGCATTGATATTTCCTCCATGATCAGTTACACAGAAGTAAAACCATTCTGATACCCCACAGAATACGTCTATCTTCCAGACAAAATTTCTGCCAAAATAGGACTTATTGGACCCTAAGGTCTCTTTCTGTTTACTAATCATTAATCATTTTCAGTTTATGGTGCAAATCCAGTGGGTTTTTTGTACTTGGCCTGAGTTCAAAAAGGTTCTTAGGATTGGTGACCTCTTTGATGGCTGTGATTTTATCCTCCATTGGTTACAAGCCACTTGCAATGATTTAGATTCCCCATTATGACATAATATGACCCTAACAACATGCATATATTTGAATGCAGCCCAGCCCACTATTTAAAAGTCTTTAGCACCTGATCCAGGTTTGCAAGGTGCTCTTCCACTGTGGCCCTGGTAATCATTTTTTCACTGGAAAATGGTGAGGCTGGATACCACAAACATTAGGCCACGTGTGGCCAACCATATTCTGTGGGGAGCCAACAGTCTGATTACCTCGGAGGGTGATATACTGACAACTTCTTTAACTCCACTTGTGCAGAGCCCTAATCAAATTCTTTGGTTGGCTGGAAAACCTGCAGCCTTTCTGTGGCACATGGTTGACCACTAAGTGGTTGTTCCCATGTCTCTTAATGTTGGGCTCATTAATTACTCATACAATGGTTGCACTCACTTGGGAAGATATTCTTCCTATAATTTTCTACTCAAGGCACAAGCTGAGCTTTTAAAAGTGTGGGGTGGCATCTTCACATTAATACTGTTGAGGGAGCCCAAGTGTCTTTCAAAATGTCACTGTTTAGAGCATGTCACACACAATGCAAAAGTCACCATGCTCCAATGCTGGAGTCCTGTACTATCAGGGAGTGCTTTGGATCATGACTGTTCAAAAATCATTTTCTTATACAGAATATCTGACAAAACATAGTAGAATAGAGCTCTTTGTCCCAATATATCATCACCTTATACCCAACTATTAGTTCCATCAACAAATTTACAACACCCCCACCTGGGGCCATAATGCCATGTAGCCCATTTATTATCATATATCCTCTTAAAAGAACTCACCATCAACTTGACTTGAAAACTGCTGAAAACAACATGTTTTACTTTGCTTTTGAACTGGTGTTTTAGATTAGTCCAGGAACCACCAGATACACCTTTTCATTTCAAGTCATGTGGCATTTGTGAAATGCAATTGAAACAATTGTGTTAGTTCACCTCGCTTGCTGTAACATGAGATGAACTCACACTACTATAAAAGATTTGATCAGTTTTATGGTACATTTCCTTTTGATAATCATCATCATTTCTTAAAACTGTGCCTGCCCATAGTTTGAGCTAGAAATTGTAATTTTGTCTAAAGAAAACATAAAGAAATTATACATAAGACATTGTTGATTAGGAAAGTGAACTAATTATTGTTTCGTCCCTCTTCACTTTCATTTGGATAAACTGACATAGTCAACAAGAATGGATGGAGACATTTCTGTCTGTAAATTAATATCTACCCCCAACAATGAAACTTAAAGACCAAAACCTCATGTTGATGACAGAGACAGCATATAATGCAAACTTGTTTTCTTTCTCCTATTAAACACATTTACATTTCAGGTATTGAATTAACTAATAGTATAAAGTAGTAGTAGCACAGTCTCGTACCATGAATTACTCCCCGACAAAATCAGGGCTTCTCAATAATAAATATAAGTGTAATGATTCAAAATGGGCAAATGTGTTAAAAAACATTGGTGCTGTCCAAAAAAAACACCTTCTTAAACGGGTCTGCAATGCTCCGGTTACCTTGCTGAATCTAAATCTGTGTAACGCGTCATTCGGGTTGTATATGGTCTATGATTCAGCTCTATGACCTTAAGCTATTTATTAGGAAGTTGCAACCAATTGCTGTAATCCAGATCTTGATAGTGAAAGAGAAAAAAAACATATACACAGTTTGCATCTGGTGCAGTTTTTCAGTCATTTCTTATGTCTTTTTGTATATCCTTTTTAACATACACTACCAGTCAAAAGTTTGGACACACATAGAAATGACCATGTTTGTTAAAGAAAAGCAGATTTCATAACATCA
>JAUMHL010000006.1:5754866-5779201 GCA_032362345.1 Sandelia bainsii | reverse complement strand
TGCTAATGCAAATTTATTAATTTAAAAGGATAACTGATCATTAGAAAACCATGTGCAATGATGGTAACACAACTGAATCTTTTCATGAAAAACATGGTGTATGTGTGTCCAAACCTTTGACTGGTAGTGTATGTTTATATTTTTTGTTAGAACAGTATAGTTCACTTACAATTCAGTTGTCATGCAAAATCACAAATAATCACTTCAAAGCTCAGATTCTTTGACTCATAGATCAATGAGAGGAAGAGGACAGGGTCTAACCAGAATGTCTGTATACACAGGTGGCAAGGCTTCCACATATCAATAAAATGGTGGCAACCTCCACTATTCAAATCACAAGCTTTTGCCCACCTTTGATGTTTTATTTTCAGTGTGGTTGTCCAACATTGTGCTAAATTAAAATCCACTTTGTTAAATCTCAAGAACTAAAGGTTGTCAGCAGTTGTGTCATGTCAGAAGTAGCTGACGGATGTTGGAAATATCAAGACATGATGGACTACAGCTCCCTGGCCTGAGGGCAAAGCACAGCTACTCTCTGCCTGGAATACTCTGTAAAACTTGCTCTTCCCACTCCAGTGTAAGCTGCTAGGCAATACTGGGTTTTCGGAACATATTTTCAAGCAAGAGCATTGTTGATATGAATAATAATTTAATCTAGATTCAGAAAGAAAAAAACAATCCCTTAATCATTTGCTTGTATCTTTATTTTGTTTGCATTTGAGGGATATTTAATATTTGGCAAAGCGACTAAGCCTTGCTAGCTGCTAATTCCCCTACTGAAACAGGCTGCAAAAAGAACATTCTTAAATATGAAATGTTCACTACTATTGTTGAGTATTATAGGCCCTTTTCAGCAGTTAAAAAAGTAAATGAGTCATCTCTTTGTTGCCTGCTCTCATTTCCTTGCATAGAATCTATGAAACAACTCTGTAATGGCAGCACTCCAAAACACTAAACGAAGACGTAACCTCAACTATAACGTATTTTTTACAATGGGTAACATCCGGCTAACGTGTTTTGGCACATGAGCCTTCATCAGAGCATCTGTTTTTCTGTTCTACTTAACAAGCATAGTATAAATTGAAACATCTGTTGAATATAATAATGAATTAAACATGTCTACACAATGTAAATGTATATACTTCTGCCTTTGGTATTAAACTCAAACATAATCAGGATTCTAAACATATTATGTTATTTATCATTACAAAAAATGCCAAAGTGCCACAGTCAATTAGGATATGTGAAGTTCTTGAGGCCATGCACATCATCATGTATCATTACATGGTTTTGCTTAATGTGGCCCAGTCTTCTTAAACATAGCCTGTCTATGTAACATATTCACATATTTGTAGGTGAGTTGTGCAACATTGTCTCTGCCAGACACAGTTTTGTTTTTTTTAATATATGGAAGGTCACGTTGCTCAGTCATACATACAATTCTATAAAAACACAAACCAATGATGGAGATATTGTAAGTAATTGTGGGTAAACATGTGATGATTTTTGCAAACATGGAGTTTTTTACCATGTTGATGAAATGCGTCAATATGATATCTATATACTGTACATTTTTGGCCTTGCAACAGTGGAGCTGGGGCACATTTAAGACATTCTACTATGTTATTTGTTTGTGTTTAATTTACATCACACTTTGTTAACATGGCCTCATAGGGAACAGCATACTTTGTTCTTTTTTTCATACACCAACTGTAATAAATGGCTGTAAGCCTTTGAACACAAACGATTAGAGTTAGGGTTTTGAGTGTGCACAGCAGGAACAATGAAGCCAGGGCTTGAAATTTATAGGTACAATCTTATATCCTGTATTAAATTAAAGCTACCACTATGGCCATCAGTCAGTGCTGAGTTATGATGTCATCAGTGTGTGACCTTGCACAGACCAGGTCTCAGATGCTACAAGTCAAAACGATGCAACAGTCCTATGCATTATTGGTATAGGTGCCATAATTAATTTAGATTTTTACAAATCTTTCATTTCATATTGAAGTATCCCTAAAATTTGATAAGTAGTTTCTTTTTCTGTTCTTTTCAACATTCTACTATTTTTCTACTGCTTAACATATGTTGTAATTAAATGAGCCAATTCAAGCATAGCTTCAGTAAAACAATCACCTCAGTGACACACAATAATGACTTGTCCCCCACGCCTTCTATTTTCAGCAATTATCAAAATACCATTATTCTAATGAGCAGATGTGAAAGATACACTATATCTAATAAAAGTTAATGAGGCAAATTGTTTTCCCTGATCTGCAAATCAAACATTACTATATATTACAAAGAGGCTATAAAATATCTCTTGACTTCGGTGTTTGATTGCTCATCTCTGTGTGTGTCCTACTTCTTGAGTAGCAGCCATCTTCAATATGAGAATAGATGCATAGTAATGACATGGTAGCAGTCACTTCAAAGCTACTCCCTATATTTTGCCATAGGAAAACTGTTTGACAGAATTCTCAGGAATGACCATATGCACAAACCTTCACTTGTAAACGCCCCCAACAACAGAGCTGGAGCCCCCGAATAAGAAGCAGTAACAACACGTACCTCCAAAATCAGGTCTTAAACGGATGTCATATCCCTTCAGCAACTTGTCCACAGTGGTCTTGGCCACAGACATTCCGGTGCTTCCAGTGGAGGAGCTGAGAGCAAAAACAACAAGGGTAAGAACCATTTCAAAGTCATGTTTAAAGGATTGTTTGATACATCATTTTGTTCCTCTATAGCACACACACAGCATGATGAAGCCTGAAAATGATTACTGCACATTCTCTGTTCGCAACACTAATACCATGAATGCTACCTTTGCAGCCCCTAAGTCAACATGGTGAGGCTTTGACAAAGAGAAGCAGAAGGTATGATGCATTAATAACACCCAACACATGAATTTATCCAACCATGCATCCCAGTCAGTTGTATATAAAAGGTTGAATTTTACCAACATTGCAGATAATATTAAAAGCATACCAACTCTGTCGTCATGATAAAGGTTTGAAAATGTGTCTTGTACATGCATTTTCCACCTGTAGCCCCACCTGCAGTACATGTATCAAGACGATGATGCAGTTATAATGCATTTTATTGATGTCGGTCCATCAAATTAGTGGCATTAAAATTAACACTGTCACAGTCTTTTTAGGCTTACCTATTAAGTAGGAGCCCAATCATATTCATGTGCATGTATTTAAACAGGTCCAGGGTTATAACACCGCCTCCACTCATACTGTCAGAGCATTGTCGGTCTGAGCCTGGAGACAGACTATTCCCAGGAGGAATATATAGTCCACACAAGTCTGACTGACACCTATAACATTGCCACAACCTGCATCACCTGACAGAGAACCAGCTCTCCAGCTGAGGTTCCATAGACGGGGAGGAGTGAGTGTAAGGCGAATAAGTGGGTTAAAATTGCTCCCTTGATAGGAGCACTAGCCCTTGGCTCAGTCAGGGAAACACTGTTCAATTAGCTCATAGGTAGAGCAGCTGTTCATCAAGCTGGCCATTTCTAGGACTTGTGGGTTTGACACCTGAGAGCATCATTATGAGGGAAAAGCACTGAGAACTGAAACACATGCAGCATTATACCCTTTCGTGTGTTATTCAGAGATATTATGATGGACCTGAAATGTGAAAAAGTGTGAGCCAGTCCTCCTTGAGCACTTAAATCTGTTAACGGAGGCTGTTGGTTACTGCAGATAAGTAGGAGGAGTAGGCCACAAGGGATATACGTATATCAGTATCTTAATCAACAAAACAATAAATGAACTGATCAGGAGATTCTGACTGTGATGATGTTCATAAATGCTTGAAGGCTTGTGCAGTAATTCACACTATCAACATTACAAGGCCTAGACAAGAGCTTATTTATTGAAACGTTAAATCTTATACCCTGCCTTCTATCTAGAGAGCAACAGCAGATGATGACCTGCTGGGATTATTTTTCGATTCTGATTGATTTGGTTCCGGTCAATACAAGCAGCAATTAAGATGACTATGTGAACAGGGGCATTGCTTTGCGTTTACAGAGATAAAAAAAAAAAAAAAAAAAAAGTAGGTTTACAGGCCGAGTGACAACAGTTCTGTAGGCTCATACATCTATGTGCTTACCATAGCGTAATCAATCGATGATCGATTTATAATATCATCTGTGGGTGAAGCTTACTGTAGCCTCCTGGAGACTATCATTTTAAGTAGGATCACACTGGAAGCCGCCACTATCAAATCACATATGTGTATCCCAATTTTTGATATCGGGAGCAGGTTACGTTTCACAATAGGCTCGATATTGTGCATGCGCATGTTTTACTCTCGCGCGCGCCACAGCAGTGTCTAATAGAGCATATATCGGCAGCAATGCCCCTAATAAATAGGCCTGGGTATGCCCTTAATGCAATTTGCCACATCCCAGGCTTTTACTGACCGGTAATCACATCTATTAGTGTGAAAGTTTTTTGTTTTTTTTTCAAGCGACGTTTTCTCACCTTTGAACAAAGCATACGAAGGACAAAGCCGCCAGAGCAGAGAAAATTCCACATAATTTATCTTCTTGACGACCCAACATCTCCACAAATCCTTAGATATAGTTTCTATAATCCAACCAGTCCAGTGGTCCTCCCGAAAATGCACAAAGTAAAAAACTGGCAATCAAAAGATAATTGCCTTTAAAAAATGTCGAATAAACTAGCCTACATCTACGCATGCGATGTCTTCATTAAAATAGGCTTCTCGAATTAAAAAATCTCGTAATTGGCCCCCGCTGTTTTCCCCAGCTATGAAAATCCGTGCAGGTCACAGAGCCCCTCGACCAACACCAGAAGATCAGACATCTTGCTCAAAAAACAGCAAACACAATACTTTTAAAAGTGATGACAAGTATTCTTCCTGTTAAAAAAACAAGCACTGGCATGAATGACTGAGCAGCAGCCTCTTGATGATCAAATTGGTGGATGAAATTTCCCAGTCCAAATCTGCAGAAGAGGCATGGTTCCAGTGGTGCTCCGGCGCCAGACTATTCCACAACGTGATGTTTGTTAAAAGATATTTGTTTGAGCTGGAGACGCTGGTCGGCTGAGAGGGAGCGGTGGGTTAAAAAAAAAAGAAAAATGAAATTTTCATCCCCCTATTTTTTTTCCCGTTGCTGCTGCTGATGATGTAGATCAGCGCAAAGTCACTGAGGGGAAAATGCACATTGAAAAAGCACTGGGTAATATCTGATGCAGACGTCAGAGCAGACTATATCACTCCTCTGGTGAAAAAAAAAAAAACTAGATGCCGAAAATATGGATGCCCCCGTGATACGCCAATGCATGTATCACAACGTCGGATTTCTGATCAAAGATGCAAACCTATCTGCCAAGTTCGCTTCTCTCCGCTGTCCAGCGTTTAATGGCGTTTGAACACGTTAGTATGGTCCGCTCGTCTTCTCCTCCAAACACTGAACAAATGACCAAATAGACATGATGATGAACTCTTGTCTCTTTGTTTTTCTTTTTTTCAGTCCCTGGTTGAAATTAAAATAATGTCCTATCTGGGGGGAGAGTGGGGGACACCTAAGGTGAATTCCTTAGCGACAGCGTGTCCATGCGCTGAATTTTCTGTCTATGCTTTCTGAAGCCCATTAAGAAGCTGTGAGTGTGTGCCGGTGGGTTTAGTTGCATTTCTTCCACTTTGTCACATTTTTGTTTCTGAACCGCGCACTCAGACAGCCACGTACGCACCCACACGCAACCATACATTCAGACACACAAGCAACATGAGCACGCACAATCTTTTTTTTTTTTTTTTTTTTTATGTGTTTTAAATTCGGTTAATTCTTCATCACGAACAAGGTCTCTCTCTTTTCTTTTGGAAACATAAACATCCTTACTGGAACAATTCAAGAATCACAGAGGTTTGTGTTTGGTACAGAGGAGGAGGTTTTCTTCAGTGATCTCTGTGCTGTCCAGTTGCTAAGCAACCCAGCCAGCACCGATGCAGTTGTGGTGATTCGAAGGCTATGCGCAAAGGCTCATTTAAAGGAGCAGACCCAATGCTGTCACCACTGTGGTGTCAGTGGGGGGCGGAAAAAAAAACAGACAGCAAACTGATGTACTGTGGAGCGATTTCTGCTATGATGGAGGGAAAACGCAGTTTACTATAACGCATGTAAAACAAATGAAGCGCGTCTGGGATATAACACTCTACTTGTGCTTCATCATCATCGTCCTCCTCCTCCTCATCATCATAACCATCGTTGTCAGGGCCACAAGCGCAGTGACTAACTGAGTCAATCAGTCTATAGCCTCACATGTTTTTAGTTTTGAAACATTGGCCTTGGCCACTATTCAGTATTCAATATTGTCTTCCACAGGCAGAAATAAGGAAAATTCAATTTGTCCCTCCCTCAGTGATGTCACAGCACTGAACAAAAAGGATGTGAACTGGCAATAAAGGAAAAATAGCAGTTCAGTTTGGTTTCCCGGTGATGTTTTCTGGTTTGAATGATAATGTCATCCTTACTTGGATGTCAAGGTAAAACAAAAAAATGGAAAATACTCATGCAGTTGTATTTTGGCTTTGTAAGAGACATGGCTCATGCCCCCATTATCTGGGCTGTCGTCAATCACCTAACCACACCACTGACATAATGTGGAAATGGCACTGTAAAATGACTTTGCAATTACATAGTGTACATCAAGGGGCAACACTGTGACTGGCCGTGAGCTGGCACCCAAGAGTGGGCAATTAACATGACATGATGTGGAAAACTGAGACTAGCCTGCACAGTTACAGTGGAGTGATTAGTTTTACTAAATTTATGATCAGTTTTCTGAAGAAATTTGTTGTACATATTTGAATTTAGGTTGCTAGTTTTGACCAGAGAAGCAGGAGGCATCTGTAAGTTTTCTTTTTGGTATTGGAGGGTTGTATGAAAACTATTTAATGATTTCCTGTGGGATTTACTGTAAAATTAATAGTTGCATTAAAACTAGTAATCATAAATATCATAAATAGCCTTTTGTTAACACAGAGCCAGGTAAATTATGAAGATTTTTCCATTTTTAGGTTATTTTCAGTGTATCAGGTTTTAGAAGTAGCAGAGCTTTATCTTAAGGTTAGAAGAGATTTAAAACTCTAAAGAGGGTGCAATTTTTTTGCTAGCCAACAGTTGCCCTAACTTTATTTTGCTTGTAACAGAGCTAAAGTATCATGAAGAGATTTATAATTTAATGCGTATTAAAGACAACTGAACTTGTTCTAATGAATAAAGCAAAAACTATTACATTGTGTTGGCCACAGATTTAGCAAAAATAAGAAGTAACTAAAAATCTTTACATATTTTACAAGCTGGTTTACAAATGTCATTCAATAATTTCAATGTAAATTATTCACCAGACAACCAGAATAAAGTACATAGATTTTAGTCAGTGTAAATATGCATAGGTGACAATGCAACAATAATTGTGTGTTGGTGCTGGATAATTGCTGAAAAAGCAGACTTGTCCATATATGTATTCTTTGGAAGCGGTCCATCTCCTATAAGTTATGTTGGTGCAAGCCAGAGAGCAGCAGTGTCAGGACAAAATGGAGTGTAATATGGAGTTGGAGCATGTGTCACAGCATGCTCCATGAATCCCTTGAGTCTCTAGGCATGCTCAGTCTCTGCTTTCCTCCATAGCTGGTTTCATGCACAATATTGCTCCCATTCACAGCATTCACCGATTACTGCAATTAACTCTAATTGGCATCTATATGACAAGGAGATCCAAGCCCTTGAGATGTGCATGTACCATGCTCTTTTTTTGCTCCATTCATATGTTGCATAACACATGTGAGTTACTGGGTCATCCCTGGCTCCTCTGATATAAATAGTATCACATGGTTAATGCATTGGTGCCTTCCAGTCACTCGCTTTTCTCCCGCTGTTCATATCCGTCAAATACCCCAATCGACTCTAAGTAGCAGAGGATATATTTAACTGATGTGTTTAGAGATGTTTCTAAATGTTTCAGTCTATCTTCATGCAACTCAACCATTACTCTGTGTCTTCAGTGAATATACGATGTGTTTGGGTGCCTTTTAATGAGAGTCGGCGTAACATTCATGTGCTTTGGGATTCTGTGTCTTTACATCCAGATTTGTCTAAGTTCTAACCTTACCAGGACAATGCAAACTGTCGGGGACAATGACATGCTGTTTCAGTGGTGAGTCAAAGTAGAAAGATTGTTCCACCCCTTCATTCAGTGCTGAAGCTCATCAGTAAATAATGACAAAAAGCAAAGAAAGAGGAAACTGACATCAACAGTATGCAATGAAACACATAACCTGCCAGTAGCATTCTAAGATCACGTGTTTTCAGTTCACACGTGCCAAACCCCTCTCAAACTGGGAGCTTAGTTGACCTTCTGACTCAGCCTAATTAGGAATGACCTGGACAAACTCCTGGAAGCCCTGTGAAGCCAGAGTCTGGTTAAAACATGATATATGCAAGCTTTGTTCCAGGTTATGCTAATAGGACTTTGACAGTAGGTGAATCAGCTTTAATCTGAGTATGATACTGTATGGCTTCACTGCATGATTATCTGCTGCTCACCACGGTTTCTCACAATGTGATCACAATGGCAGGTCAGAGCAGCACAGCAAGCGCTCACTTCCTCGCTGTGTAACAGTGCACCTGACAAGCCTTTGAGAAAATGAAGGTTCAAGTACAATGTACATTAGGCCACTCATTGACCGCGGTGAAGAGATTGGAGGCTTTGAAAACACACGGCTCACGGCTCTGAAGTACTACCTCGAAGCAGGCTACCAGGCAATTGTTGCTATGCTACCATAGAAAGCCCAATCAAAGTGCTGTGTGTTGCTCGTTGAGACTCAACTGCACCACAATGTTCCAGGAAAGTGTATGATAATGCTTCCGCTTTGTCTGCCTCACATTTATCAAAACAAAACAATCACATAAACAAGCCGCAATCACGATCAACTATTCATTATATTGATCATTACACTTTGTGTGGTTTAGTATGTATACTAGGGGATGGTGGATGGAAATCCTGTTTGCAATTTATGGCCTCAGACTGACTTCAGTGGCATCAATTCATGATTATTAAACATGGTCATAAAAATGAAAGACATTCAGCTTCAATATTTACTACTGTTGTGAGCTGGCTCATAGCAATGCACATATGTCCCAAGCTAATTAAAAAATAATTAACATGTCCTGATTGATTACAAACAAGAAAATCATGGCCAGAAAACTTGATATATTTAAATAATGATGACATCCAACGATGCTCATCCACCTGAATAATACTAATCAGACCAAGTTAAAGTTAGATTTCATACCACACTCCGTGAAATAATTTTTCACTTTGTATTTTTGTAGAGTTAGATGCAATAAGGAGCCAACAACCAGCCAGCTGCTTAACAAACAGCCTACCTGTTCATCCGTCTAAGTGAGAAAGCTTGAGGCTCACCACCCTGCAGGCAGCAGACAACTAAGTGACCTGAAACACTCATCTGTCCTCTACACCAGAGGAGTGCGCATCTCAGTCACATGGCTCACCAGCTCCAAAATTAGCATGGGTGAAGCGCAACACTTGATGCTAAATAGCTATTGATGGAGGACAAACACTAATACGAATCTGTGATTCTGTCCCTTACCACACCCATGCAACTCAACAGTGCATTTCATTTACAGAACATGTGGCGTGGTGCATATTTAATTGAACCCTGGTGACCTTTTATTGATACAATCAAAATTAATAATTAAGCGTTTGTAAAGGTCGGGAATGAGGTTATTCTTCACAGTAGTTTAGCAATATCAAAACGGCAAGTCTGTGTTGCATATGTCGTCCACTGGAGCCTTTAGAGTTACCTCTCTCTCTCCCCCTCGAGAGTCAGTGTATTTAAGTGTGCTTGTTTGTGTTTGCATGTTTGAGTAGATACACCCTGTCTGCATGTGTATGTCATACATTCCTTTATGCATGTCATACATTTTGTTCTTGTTCTTCAAGTATCTTTTATATTGCACTGCCTTTCAACTAGATTTATTTCAGCATTATCTTTTATCAAACACAGTCTTAGTTTTTCTCTCTGTGTGACGATGGCTTACAGTTGTAAAGTAGGAGCTTCATTTGGTCATTCTGTTATTCCTCTGGCAAAGGGGTAACTCTTGTAATGTCCTTATTTGCATTCAAAAAATGGCCCCATTTCAGTTTTCTTTAAATTCAAATGTCAAAACCAAATGTGACATGACAATGTCTTGTTGTCTCGATTACATGAATGGATGTCAACAACCAAAGCAAACATGGATTCACAACCATACATGAAAAATGTGTAGCATTTCATAAATAGTAGTATTTTGTCAAAAATAGCACAGTAGCATCCCTTCCTTTTCCTATCTGTATTCTACGTGGGATTTCTACACTGAACTCCTATGAGAAAGGGTTAATGAATTCCTCACACAGATAGATATTGCCATGGAAACAGCTGCGTGACTGCTTGCAGCTTGTAAGAAAAAAAAACAATGGTGCCAAAGGTATTTTAAAATTCACTGAGCAGAGGCCTTTCAGTGCACAGAGCTGCATTTAAGATTTTTTTTAACAAGCACAAGAGCCACCAGGAGTGAGGAATAGCCACCTTGTACCCTCAGTCCCAGTCCTCCTCTCTCGCACGCGCTGTCTTTCTCGCTCTCTCTCCATCTTTCAAATTCAAAAGAATGTGATTGGCATTGGAGATGCATTTGCAATAGCCATGGAGTTAATGCATTCAAAAATATGAGGTCTGGATGTGGTAGATGGGAAATAATACTCTGCTCTATCATTTCCTTTGCAATAACAAAGCACACACACACAGAAATAAAAATACACACATGCACACACAGACATGCAAGCTCACACACACTAACACAATTAATTCACAATATGAAACAGACCTTAAGCAATGTGCCTCGCAGTTGAGCTGAAAAAGACGGAATAGATAGAAGGCGGTGATGCTGTTTACACTGTCAAATACAAAAATGTACAAATACACACGTGGCTGCACAGATATAAACACATTGTGCATATGTACATGCAATAATTATTTTTCCCTTAAGATTGTCCAGTTTTGGCCATGTTTTCAAAATAGGTGGTACGGTACGCTATGTGCGGGTGAGATAACCTAATCCATCTCAGCACAAAAACATGTTCTTTTAGTGCTATTAGCCATCCTCCCAATAGTGAGTCAATAGTCTTTGGTGCTGCCCAAATGGACTTTTATGCTTGTGTCTGCAAATATGACTCTATAGGTTGGTTTCTGCAGCATTCAACATTGGCACTCAGTTGCTGGAGCAAACTGGCTGTATTTAGATTCATAAATATTTTCAGATGCATTAAAAAAGCTTTTAAATCCATGGAGAGGAGTTAGCATAGTGATGCAAGGAAGGTGCGGCAGGCATAGCGCGGGGATAGTTCAGTAAACGAACAAACAAACCAACAAACAAAAGAGAAGAGATAACAGGAGCAAACATTAACATCAAAAAAGATCTACAGTATGTGGCTTTTACTCTCCATTTTGGATTAAACGGTTATCATGCACTTCAGGTTGTTGTTTTTCTCTCCTCCAATCAGAAATAAGAGCAGAGCAGTCTCTCAGGAACTGAACCACATTCCATCAGCATGTGTCCTGTCCATTACGTTGGATGTCAAGTATGCAATGCTCCATATTTTTCAGATATATACACTTGATTACATGGAAACAACAATACCTTTCAACTGTTAAGTAAAGTAGTGCAGCTGTTAGAAAATCACACGTTTCTAATTATCTGTTGTATTTTGATTGTATGTATTTGTTATTTTGGGCTTTGTCTGCAGAAAAGAGCATTTGTTGGAAACCAGTTTTAAAAGAGTAAACTGGTGTTTCTGCTGCCTGTGATGTTGCTTTTCCAGTTTGAAAAGCAGTAAAAATGAAACATGAAAATAGCCCAGATTACACAGACACGTCAGCTGTTCACATTCACTTGATGAAAATGAATTACAGCTATTTTCAGAAATCAACAAACACCAGCTTTAATTAGGCATTTAATGTCACAAGCTGGGGTCAACACAAGATCAGTCAATTCACAATTTAAGCTCAGACCACCGTATCAGTCTGTTGTGTTTTTGAGCCACATTCATCCAGGTTAATTAAAAAAGAGTTGGACTTAGCAATCCCCTTGTCACACAGCAGGATGAAGTGTGGTCAAGTATAATTACACAGCTGAAAGATCATAATTGGATAATAATTTTTAAACAATTCCTTTTGGGATCTAATCTTCCACTGGGAATTTTTAATTGATGAGATGGCTCACAGCTGCCAGAATTTACAAGATTAGGTGACTAAAGTCATAAAACAAATTAGTGGGAGGCTCTGTGACTTTGTCAGGCAGGTGCGTGAAGAGATATTATCTTATTTGCTAAATGAGCCATAGATGGACACTATCATTTTTATAGCTAGACGTTACATGCCATGCTGACTTGCAGGCAAGACATTACAGGTATATTTCTTAAACATTTTCAGTGCAATATCTTACTATTTTTAAGAAATGCAATTCAAAGGTCTGTGACCAGAGGGCTATGTCTCGAGTACACTCAGTGATTACAGTGTGCAGGAATTCATCCTTCATGCTTTCATAAGAACTATAATTTGGAAGAAAATCTGAAATTCAATTCAATTCAATTCAACTTTATTTATATAGCGCCAAATCACAACAGAAGTCATCTCAAGGCACTTTACATTGTAAGGTTTAAGACCTCACAGAATATACGTTTAAACAGTGTATATATGTATATGGTATTTTGTTTTACATTTTCCATATCAAAATGTAAGTGTAAAATTAATGTGTTATGAAAAAACAATGTTGACTATCAGCTGGAAACAGGAAACAAACAGCAGTTTCATTTTTTTACAGGAAAGCCAAAAAGAGCATTTTGCAAATTATTGAACTATTTCATGCAAACAAACTAGTGATTTTTTTTTTTGTAATTTGTAAAAAAAAAATCTTGTTACTTGTGGTGGAGTCAGTAAGTCTATTTTAAACTAAATGGAACTTTCATATCTCAATTAAAATATAAGGGACATGGCGACAATTCAAGATTTGGATCTATATGAAAAAGGCAGCTCACATGTCAAACCTGTGTGTTCATCCTTGAAACAATTGCTATGATTCAGGCTTTGCTGCCTCAGATGTCAGACTGACACAAGCCCTCTTTGATTACACTGAGAAATTATAGGTTTACACAGCTTTAAAAGTTGCTGTGACTTTTCTCAGTGACTTTCAGTATGCGGGAGGTTCTCACCAATATCGTCAGGTCATGAGTCTCCATCACCCACACCTCCACAATAATGATTATCAGGAGTTGTGATTGGCAAAATCACATTGTCAGATATCTCAATTATTTCTGAGGCACTTAAGCCACCTGAGAGCAGAGTTGCAATAGAAATGTGTAAGGATTAGTTAATATAGGTGACATCCAGTAACACAGTGAAAAAGCACTATTTTTTGAGAACAACATGTCTTGTTAGTTGTTCATTGTTCCCTATTGTAAAGCATGTGAAAATGAAAGCAAGCAAGAGGAAAGAAATGAAATCCAGAGATTCCAGTGAACAGGAAGCTTCAGCTCCAAAAATGGAAAGGAAATCTCAGCATCTAGTGAGTTGTGTTGATTTGCTGGTATTGATCAATAATCCTATCAACCCACCACAGATATATTACGGTCATTTTGCAAGATGGGGCAGTAAAATCTTACTTATTAACCCTATACAATAATGTGGAGCTGTTATTTATTGCAGACATTATATAGCCTAACATTCTCTTTGAATCAGCTCTGGTTATGCTGAGCTTGAGACTCTGGGTTATCACCACATTTCTTTCAGTACTGAACTCCACACATGGACAGTATTGCATAAAATCCTGTATTTAATATAAATTTTAGTTTACTTACAGTTTACTTACAGTTAAAAAGGTGACAATATTCAACTGAAATAAAAGTTCAGTGTCAAAGTTGTATTTTCAATATGTAAAAGGATTTACCTAACGTACATTTATCAAACAAAATAATTAGCAAACTAATCATCAGCGCTTGTTAAACTATGTGACAGAAGTTCCTAACCTGGGTGGCAGTAAGCACAAAAGGGGTTGTAAAACAAATCTATGAGTGCACAACAGCTTAGGAAAACAATGTGGATTTTTTTCTGTAATCAAATCTTTTTAATTTTCCTATAATTAAAAAGGAATGGTTTGGTTGAATTGGGTCTAACAGCTAAACAAATGCAACCAAGGCTGGGGGGTGTTTGAAGTGGTCACAAGAGAAAAAGGTTGGGAACCACTGAACAGTGAGACATGGTTACCTGTGTTGTGTTACATGATGTTAATCAATGAAAACCTGGGGAATTCTGTTTATTGTACATGTCATGTAGAGCACTTGTCGTGATTCAGGCCATGTCTTCAGACTCAGCTGCTTACTGACCTCGATCCTTGCCAAAATCCAAACAGCCAATCACAGCCAATATGTCAACATGCCCATACCTGTCAACATGCCCACTTCTGTTGACACACCTACCAGTTCCTTTCAAAACTCCCATGTTTCAAGGTTGCAGCTAGCTGTAACTATACACTGAGAAAAACACAGATGTAGCGGTGCACTGAGGTTTTGTAGCAAAGCAATTCCTCCCCTGTGATCAAAATAATGGCACACACAACACAAACTTTATTACTCTCTGGACCTACAGTACATGGGAAAATCCATCAGAGTCTCAAATATCATCTCAGGGGTCTAAAAACTCAACCTATCATGTTACTTTAGTTCTATTACATGCTTCAACCTTGCCAGTTTAATTAGAGCTGAAGCTATTAGTCACATGTCAGTCTGCAGTACAATCTCTGCCCTCATATGCTCTCATGTGGCCTGGCTGGTTGCTTCATTGGTGCACCTCCACAGATGGCTAGAAGAGGGCAACAGTCTAGTTGGAGGAAAACCCATGCTTCTGAGGAAGGCTTTTGTAACTTCTCAGCAACTCAGCTGGACAGATAAATTACTCTGGCCCCACACTCAGAGCCAAGACAATGAGATTAGCCACTCCACCCCAGACTTGCTACTATATCGTATGCTACCGACTGACCTGTTTCAAAGTGAAGAGGAACAACTAGAATAACCATCATTTTACATGGATAAGAGAGTAGCAGAGATCATTTATGGGCCACTGTGACAGATGGCTTACTGTATGTATAATGAACCAACACCATTGTGTCTTTTGTGGTGCAGTGGAGTCAAGAGAACTACTCCGACAACACCATATACGAAGACCAATACAAATATGGAGGCCTTCAGTCCAGGTTGAATTAAATGAGTTGCTATCAAAACCTAGTCAACTAATCTTAGCTGCTCCACCCTACATACTTAGGATTTGCAAGTGTCCCTAAACTGAGAAGCCACTGGACCCTGCCAATCTGTCCCATGATTGCCAACCTGAGTACCACAAATATTTATGCATTCATGATATCTGAGCCTACAAGTCAGAGATGCTATATAAATCTGTCCATACAAGCATAGGAAATATTCACTGTTGGCAAGCCAACATATTGCACCACTTATCGGCAAGTGGTATTGTTGATATCTTGGACACCACTATGCTAAATCACACAGTGATGTACTACAATATGCTGCATCTCTTTCATATTTCAGTCGTGTGATCCCATCAGCAGCAGGAATGGCACAGGTGTCACTATCAAAGAGGAAATCCCCCCTTCTGGAGAAACAGATCAGAATAGTTCTCCTGGCAGAAATACAGTGCTGCTTTTCCAGTAAACATTCAACTGCCAGAAACTATTTTGTGATGTAGCTAAATTTAAACACTAAACAAAAATACAAACTTTTACAAAAAGAGATTCAGAGAAATTAAATATTTTGACAAGAGGCGTTGTCGTCACAGCTGAAGCCTCTTTCCCACGCTGTTATCACTTTGCCTATAAGATGGGTGGTGAACGGTCTTGTTCAGTGGACCACGGTGCAGTGATTTTCAGAAGTACAGATCTTTTACCTGGTTTCCCATCAGATGAGGACTAACATGGCTAAACATCTATTCACCATACAGCGTATAAGCACTGTGACTGGAAACCACTAAACCACTCAAGCAATCATCTGGCTCATCAAACAAGAATCCAAGTATCCAGAGTCATTACTTAATCTATCCTGACATAATTGGATGATGGAAATCACAATATAACAACTGAGACCAGCATTGTCTGCCCCTGTGACACTACGCTAATTAAGCGAACAGCTCTTGTGTTTGACACCAACATACAGTATGTTGTAGTGCATATTACCCCTTTCAACTCAGTGTAGATTATGAGTACAATCCCTACTGCAGAATTTCTTTAAGTAAACAAAACATTCAGCAAGTAGTCAAAGAATTAGTCAAAATAAATGTATGTGTTCGTTAAAAGTTATTATTAAATGTGAGCAATAATTAAAGTATGAAAATATCTAACTTTTAAGAGTAAGTGTCTAACAGAGAGGAAAAAAAAGAGAGGAAGTCTCAGACCAGTCTCAGACGGACAGTTTGGTACATGTCTGTACCAAAAGTCAACAAGCTGCGACCTATCAAATACCTTTTGAGTGTCCCCACCTCACCTCTTTCTGGGTGCAGCAGGCTCACTACTTTCCACACTAGGATAGGAGACAAGGGACCTATTGTTTAACTGGGCCCCTCCTCAGACTTCACCTGCTAGTGATGACTGGGAGAGGCAGCCTATACATCCTATAGCTTGTGAAGCAAGACAGAGGTGCAACAGGAGTTCCAGGGGTGAAAAACAGGACTTCAGCATGCTGACCATGTGTTCTGCTATGTGGGTGTGTGGGTGCACATGTTGCTCAGTCCTGCCATCTTATAAACAGTGACCAAAGAGAAAAGAGGAAAAAAGGTTCAGGGTATGGGAAGCTCCAGGTAACAGGTCGGTAAATTCCTGTAGCGAAAAGTAGATCAAGGTGGTGTGTGGGGCTTGGATGAGCTCAGATAAAGCCACCAGATTGTATGGAAAATGGAAAACATTTTTTCATTCATAGTAATCCTTCTTGAGTCACCTATTTTCCTGCAATTATATTAACTTTGTTCTGGCCCTACTGATCCAAATCACACAGACTCCCAACAGGAACAGCTGCGGAGACCTCACTTGGGGAAAGTAAATATGTGCGTGTCTGTCTGTTCATGTATGTGTGTATGTGTATGTGCATGTCTGTTTGCTTGTATCTCTTTGTGTGGTGGGGTTCAGCCAAGGGACCTGAGCCATCTCAAAGCAGCTGCGCTACTCTTTTAGGGAGGTGGTCTAACAAAGATGGAAGGAATTAATCAGGTATAAGCGGCACATATTAGTTTGATATGTCTGTTCATCATTGCGTGAAAGATGAAAATATGACATCACATATAATGTGATTGAAATCGTGACATAAATTCATATAGCAAGATCTGACTCAATTAGTAGTTAAATTATTTATTCCATAATTGAGCACACAATGCATATATTATAATCACAGTCAGTGTTACAAATAAGCACAATTGACTGCTTATCTCTCTCTCTCTCTCTTGCGCTCTCTCTCTGAGATGGGCAGTGTTGAATTAAGTGCACTTGAAGCCTGATTATGCATTCTTCCGTAATGCAGCCTTCAGTGGCCACTAATTTAGAAACAGAATCTTCCCCAGGGCTTCTTTCTGCTTTGCTTAGTATATATGGATTCCCATATATAGATGAATTAACTTGTTTTCCAAAGGCACTGTGCTGTGCGCTCATGGGCTGGTCCTGCTGGGTCAGGATTTGGACTTTCACATTTTGTCCTGGCAAACCATGCTACCACACTAAACCAACCCAGAAAGTAGCAGCCATTACTGCAGGAGAGCCAATCCCTTCTTTTGTGGTGTGTCAAACCAAATGTAAACTAATCTGTCAACCTAAATGTGCACAGCTCAGTATTCTGCATGTCTAAGAGACCTGAGGGGAGAAACTCATACTGTACAGTATCAAGCAAAGACAAGACCAAAGCCAACAAAAGGGCCTGGAAAGCAAATGCATTGTGCAGCATGAGAGAAGCTAGAGAAACAGAGATTTGGAGGAAGTTTTAAAGTGCAGGTTGTGGGAAAGGTTTGGATTGAGACCAGATGCACACTAACATAAAACATTTAGTCATCCATATCAGATCACAGATTATAGTATGACAACATCGCCAGTGTTTACATAATAAATCCCTATTTTACTGCAGCATTTTTTCTTCGACGTCTTATTAGTCATGATTCAGTGACAGCATTGTAAAACTGAATTTAGATACTTAAGTGGCCTTCTTCTCTAATTTTTTAGAATATTTTTTGAGATGAGTATGGCCAGCATCACCTGTCCCTTGGGTATTTCAGGATTATTTGTGTGTGAAGATCCAGCGTGGGTGCGTTAAATGTGGCACATTTGTGCCTTCTGATCTCATCTGACAGAGCTGAGAAAAAATAGTGGTGACAAAACAGTGCTGATTTGTGCAGATGTGGACTGTCCTAAGGGAGCCCTTTTGCACACACGCTTCATTGATTTCCCAACTGAGGGTAACTGTGGAACCAGAGGTCAGTGCCCTTGCCCAGATAATCACCCTTTTAGGGAAATAGGATGTACACAGTGGGCAGGCAACTAAGTGTAATTTTGCATTGTCCACACATGTCACCACTAATGTCCACTGTCCCCTTGTTTCAGTACCAAGAACAGCAGCCTTAAAGTTCAGGAGGAAATCTCCATGGAAATTGAAGCTAGATAGATAGATGTAATTTCAAGCAGCCCTTGACCTCCTCTAGTTAGTCAAGTAGTAGACCAGTAAAGCAATTGGTTCCTCTTTTGGTAAAGAGCATTAGAAGCCCCTATATCATCTATGTCTCATCCCAGAAGTGGCGTGCGACCGCCTTCGCAAGCAAGGCCAAGGAATGATAGAAAACATATAATTTCTATGGTATTTGGTATTGATTTCAGTTATCAGTGTCAAAATATCAAGTACTGTTCATTGGACCAGTAGTTTAACATCATGGCATATTCCATCACTGTCATTCCTCTGTTCACAACCATCAATCTGTTTGTCACATTGCACAAAAAACCTACAGTGTAAAGTGTTTTTCTCTATTCAGCATATGGTTTTCATTCCTAAAACTGTTCATGCTGAGGAAACACTACGTAATGTGTTTAAAAAAGACCTCTGCTATGTAAAGTAGCAGTTAATAAATGTAGCAGTTTCATAAACTTTTATTATCATTTCGGCTCAGAAGATTTGTTTTTTTGCTTGGGAAAGACAGTAAACTGCTGACATGCCCTCTTTTCCTGCCTCTGTAAGAGCTCGTGTACAATCAGGCCCTGGAAGACAGGACTGATTTATGAATCTGCCTCCTTTTACCCAGAGGTATTGATAGACCATTGCCAGTATTGACTGGGCTGTATTTCAGGGTAGTGGTAGGGGTTTGTGACCTTAGGTACTGTTGTGGATTGCCTGTCACTCACCACACATCAAGGCTCACATGCAGCCCTTAATGTATAATGTCAGCAAAAGATCAGTCCTTTGGTTCTTCGTGAGCAGCACTTTGTCTGATTATCAGCGGCGTCTTTGGACTGATACTTTCTCTTCAGAATGAAAATGTTTCTAAATGTGCACACATTAATATACATTTGCATAAATGCAATACTAATGTCATTTATGAGTCTACAGTTCAGTGATAGATAAAGTTCAATACCACGCTGTAAAAAAAATGGAAGACCTGCACTCAAAACTGTACCTGATTGAAAGTACAGAAGTATTGTTAACTCTCTCTGTCTCTCTCAGCAAAAAGGTTCTGGGTTTGGTTTAGGAAAAGATAAGATAACAATATTGACAACCAGCCTACAACTAACAGAAAGAAGAGTTTGTCCCTCTTTAAACTATATCACCTATACTGTACATCGTTTGACTTTGGCTTCCGTTCTACATCTACTAGAGGTCGTCTAGGTTTTTCAGAGAACAGTTATCTCTGGTAAGCGTCTTCTGGCCTACTGGTAGGTGCAGTTTGTCTCTTCTGAGGCAGAATTATGGGAGTGATAACAACTGATAATGCTTATTGAATGGCATGATAACATTAGAAGTGGATAAGTGGCTTCTCTCTAGCCAGTCCTCCATAAATGCCTGATTGATGGAGAGGTGCTGAAATGGTCGTCCTTCCAACAGCTTTTCCCATCTCTGTAGAGGACTTCTGAAGCGCTATTAAATTGACCACTGGGTTCCTCTTGCCAACTTTAAGAAGAGTCCTGGTGGTTCCAAACTTTTTACATTTCATAATTATGGAGGCCACTGTGCATGTACACACTACACTCCTGTCCTAATCTACAGAATACTGTACCTTACCACAACTTTATCACAGAGGTCTTGACATGCAGTGTTATGTGCCTTTCTAAATTTCCATGAATTAAACTAGCCACAGGTGGACTCCACTTCTAGACACATCTCAGAGAATATTCAAGCAAAGGATTCACCTTCCCACAAATGGAGCACCACAGCAAATGGTCTGAATACTTCTGTAAAGTAGAGGTTTCCGTTTCTAGACTCAACTGCAGACTAAAATGATTTAATGAGGATATTTTTTTGCACTGAACAATTCATAATATTTTTGAAGTACATCACATGCTTTATGGGAAAATCCTATGCACAATTTTTGCTTGTAGGTAAATTCTAGTTACTTTCCACCACTGCTACATTAAACGCATGAAGAAAAGGACAAGAACAGTTGAACACAGGTCTGATATATAATGTTGATACTGATTGTGATCTTTTAGTTTATTACTTATATATATAAATATGCCTATTTGTAAATGCTGGTGTGTTTACGTGTGTGCAGCAGGCTCCATGTGTTTTGCATAATGAGACCTGCTTGAAATATTGCATGTTTGGACTATTTGTGCTTTCTTTAATGTTTGTGTTGCCAAGCGTGGAACAGCTCTGGAAGTGTGACAGGTGAAGCCTCCACCTGAGCCTGCTGGGTCCACCTGCTCCCTCTCTGGCAGGTGACACAGAGGGGGCAGACTGTTGCCATAAGAAACAGATGAACCAGTGAAAGGATTTCTTTTAGGGGCAATCTGGATGACCATGGGTGAGCTCTTAGTTCCTCAGGGTTACTGGCATCTGCTGGTGTTTGTAGACTGGCACAACACATAATAAACTTCATTATCTCACCTGGTATTGCTAGTCTGTGTGCATGTATTCTTTTACGCTTTAATTGTGTGCAGGAAGTGTTAAATATGAGGATTTTCATCATTCTACTATTTGCCTCAGTAGTATACTGTATTTCTGCTTATGTTTCAGAGGCCTCCGTTATACTGTGTGTCCCTCCATCTTTATGTGTGTTTCTGCACCTAATACCACTGAACACAGAATCTTTCACTGACAGCATATGTTTGTGCAGCCTGGCCACGTGACTAGAAGGAATCCCACATGTGGAATTGAATGCATGTCCTGTTTCTCATACAAGAACGTGAGTTAAAATGGTTGAAAATATTATGGATGAAGAGATGACTAATGGCTGAGGCATCTGTGAGGAAATAGTACAGATGCTGTTTAGGTGGCACTGCCTAATTTAGTACATACAGTGACAGAATTTGAAATGGCATTATGAATCTTTACTGAATATTTCAAAATTAGCAGAAAATCTGAGATCTAATTTGAAATATTTAAAAAATAACCAGTATTAAAATGCATGTAGTATCTCATTTTACAACATTTGAGCACTATATACTATATACAGTAGGGGTTTTGACAGGTCATCATCATGCCCGGCTACATTCAGTGTATAAAAACCATACCAAGCTTAAAAATGATGAAGGTCCTGTATTAATTAAATCATAAACCAGGCTAATATTACAGTTTGTGTTTCAAAAGAGGGTGCCGTACTGCAGTTATTGACTGGGGATGATGCCAGTAAATTTGCATTTCTCAGCAGAATTCAGTAAAGTGGGGAAAAAATGGGGAAACCCCCTTGAACCGAACAAAGCCCACAGAGAGTTTTGGTCTCATGAAAGTAGGCCTCACAGTGGTAGCAAAACGAATGGCATCCAAACTGTGTCTCATGAGTGAGGCGTGGGTTAGTACAGAATTACTCTAGAACAGCACGCCCATTGGTTCAGGGAGGAAAAGACAGCTCAATCCATTCTTGGGGGGAGGGGGATGATGAGGGGTGGACAGCATGGAGAGATGGGGATCCGGTGGAGGAGGAATGCATGGGAAAAAAGACCTACATAGAGCATCTGAAGAGAAAATGGCATAAAATATGGACCTGAACAAATCTAATAATAAGATAAGAGCAACAAATGTACATAACATAGGGGAAAGACTATTTTAGACAATGAAGGCTTGTAATATAGTTGCCATGGAGATGAGCAAGTCTCCCAAGCCTCGTCATTTCTCTGACTCCTCCCGTGAACACTGGGATAAAAATAGACATGAGCAGAGAACAAAGAGCTATTAAAAAAAAGAAGATGAGTGAAGAAGAAAGGTTGTGGAAAAATTGGGACATGTGTGTAGAAGTGCATATGCGTGTCTGTGTCCATGTGTGTGTGTGTTTGGTTGGTGAATGAAATGGTGTGTAGCCACCATGCAACAATGTTTCTCCGTCAAATGGTGCAGAGTGATAGACATAGCTGCTGCTTGTGTGGGCAAGGGAATCCCATCATTACCATGTGGCATTATTAAAGCACCAGAGGAACAATGTGAGGGACTGCTATAGTTTTTTTTTTTTTTTTTTTACACCAGTAAAGACTGCATACATTGTCCTTTCTCATCCAAAGGATATTTTTTAGTTTAATTTAGTTTATTTTCTTATTCATTGTCTTATTTTTCTAATTCACTATCATCACTTATAATATTTATTATCATAGTAATAATCAACAACAAACAACAAAATCTACAGTACATTGTGATCCTGATCTGCAGAATATTTCCTGTTTACAATTTCTATGTTGCGGCTCTGTTATGTGTGATGTGATATTTTTAGAGTTGCCTTTATATAGCATTAAGTAAGTTAAGTTAAACTGTGGGAGCTGATTTTTTTCCCCTGTGAGCCCTTCACATTTTATTACATATGGCATGCTCTACACTATCACTGTGTCCCAGTTTCATACTACATACAAATTCTTAGCAGGATTTGAGTGTGCAGTGTGTTCACAAGACAAAAATGACAAAATATAGTATCAAAGCAGACAGTATCCATACTGGTTCCTATTTTCTAGCTGCTGTTGATGCACATTCTTCTCCCACAGTGCAGTGCACAAAGAAAATTGAGGAGATGCTAGCAGCTGGAGAGAATAAAAATAAATTGTGGGCGGTGGTGAAAACAGCTATTTTTAAGTATAATCAGTGTCACGCCTGCACACCAAGTGAACACATGCATCTGTAGTGGTTATTAAGGTTTTCAGTAAAGAAGTGTTTATAATACATTTAAGAAATCACAGCACATTTGAGCACTCTTTTCCCAAGTGTAAAAACTTTTAAACAGACTAAGAAGACAAAGGTAAAGAAAAAATCCTTCTGAAAGAAAAGTATGTACCCATTTATGGGTGTGGCAAAAAACATCTAATTCCAGGCACTCAAATGGATGATTAAAATAAAAGGCTTTTAAATGAAAATGGCCTAATAGAATTTATATTACTAAACTTTGCTTCTACCGAGTGACTTGACACACAGAGGAATACAAACCAGTGAGGAGTGAGTCCACACACCTGTGTTGAGTGAAGCCAGTAAATACATGGGAACACCACTAAGACCAGTATGGGACAAATATACAATAAAAGCATTAAATGTTGTAGTCATTAAGGACAAAATCCAATGAGACCTACATCTCATAAAAACAGCATATTGTATCAACATGAAAAGGTACTAGAAAAAAAACTAACAGTACCTAAAAACTACCCAAGTCTAATACATTATAGAGCATTTCAACAAATTAATAAATCACACCTTCCACCTAATATTGTATCTGTTAAAGGAAAGGGGAGAGGTCAAGTTTTTCATTTAGGCCTTGATAACTTGTGGTTTTGAGGCTGTAAATCCAGTACACACCCAGTAAGTGTTTGACTCCATCATCACAATGTCAAAATCTGTGACCTCTCTACATATAACACCCACAGTGGAGTCAGCTACTCTATCACTATTTTCATATACACTACCAGTCAAAAGTTTGGACACACATAGAAATGACCATGTTTGTTAAAGAAAAGCAGATTTCATAACATCAAATTGATCAGAATGAATGTGTAGACATTGTTCATATTGTAAATGACTATT
>JAUMHL010000006.1:5730489-5751273 GCA_032362345.1 Sandelia bainsii | reverse complement strand
TCTACTTGAGTAATATTATTTTGAAGTAACGCTACTCTTATTTGAGTACAATTTTTGGCTACTCTACCCACCTCTGCATGTCATTAAAAGAATGTCTCATTAAGTATCAGTATGTAAATATCTGAACTTTGACTTCAGGTGAATCATATGCGACAATGACTGAGTGTTGAAGATGGAGCTGTACACTAATGATGCAAAACAAATATATCTATACTAAGCTGTTTATCATGAATCCAAGTATGTGTAACATGTGAGTTACTCCTAAAACTTATTTTATGCTGTGGCTGCAGGGGCAACAGTGGAGACAATGAAACCTCTAATTTGAATAGTGATTGTGATTCATGCATTCACTGAGCTGGCTTCAGGGGAAATAAACATGAGATAACTGTTGTAAACTATTCTTCACTTTGCAGAGACCTCCTTGGTTAAGGAGCCCTTGCAGATGTGCTGCATTTTAGGACAATCTCCTATTTAAACTGTGCCTGCAGCAGTATTATATATATTGGTTCTACCCTCTAGCTTAGTGGCTAAAATTGATCATGTCCCTCAGTACCAGCATGATCTGATACTGAGGCAGCAAAAAAAGCTGCCTCATTACCACTTACAGAATTACATTTCATGGTGAAGAGCTAGACTAAATAACTACCTCAATGCAGCCAGATTCACGAGAGCCCCCTCATTTCAGAGAATGCAACTATTCAAACAACATCTCCTGCAGCTTACACTGCAAAAAGCCACCTCATAGCTTCTCTCATCATTCTAATTTCCCCAGGGCCTTTATGCATGAGGACATCTTTAGACATGAGTACAAGAAACACCCGTCCAAACACTTCTGCCGTCATCATTTATTTCTTCACATTCCTGGAGTATGTCTGTGATACAAGTGTGTCCTTTACTACCATTTGGTATTCCCAGCTGCAACCTCAGTTTGTCATATTGGTTACGATGGCAAGTCACGCAGAGTGCACTCTGTGCTTGCTCTCTTTACGAAGGACACACACCATTTAAAATAAGTGCATAAACCTGTCATTCTCTTGAGACCTGTTCCTGGTAGACAGATGCATTATTTGTGGTCCTTTTTGCACCCTAGAGTGGGGGGGGGGCCTCCATATTTTGTCCTCTTAGACTGCATATGGCACTCTAATCAGCTAAAGGGGTGCGTGATTTACATTCACTGTCACTTTTCCCCTCCTCTATCACCACTCCAGACATGGCCAAGGTCACTTTGCACCTGACTCCAACAGATAGTCTGTCCGGTCTTTCTTATGAGGCACTGACTGTTAACAACAAGGTCACTTGTGTTTTCACTTTGTCTCTAAAGAGGAATAGAGGCCCCATGTCATCTATATACATGTCACACAGGGAGTCTGTTTACATATGCAGCCAGGTATTTTTCTACATCATACAATAATTACCAGATGTTATTCCTGCTTAACCAAAGACTGTCTGAGCTTGAACCAGGGACAGTTTCACAAACATGGTCTGTAGTTTTAAGCCAGTCTTGATTATGCTCTTGGATCACTGCAATGCAAGTTAGTCAGTTTCACAAAGATAAAGAAAGCCTAAAAAAATTAGCCTCCCTGTCCTCAGGCTAATTCTAAAGTAGGAGCTATGTTCCCATGGTAACAGTCACTGGCACCAACAACAGAAAAAGAGGAAAACATGGCTCATAAAGTGTTTTTGCTAATAATGTTGTGAAGCGAGTAATGAGTAGGGAATGGGTTGTCAAGACTGCAATGACCTGTTGGAAATAAACAGTGAAATCATTTTCATCTGTCCAGAGAAATGTTCTCTGAGCCTGACTGACAAGTCAAGTTTTGTGTGCAACGTACAAATTTAGTCGCCTGTCTAAGGTCTCTACATTCTACAATCCACAGCAAGCTGCCCCTTTCTTGCTTTTTCTCCCCTGTGTAATCTATTTAATGTGTGGAAATTCATTTCCCTCACTTTTTGGGCACAAAACATGTTATCTGAGAAATTTCCAGGTGTACCAATGTACTTCGATAGGCAATGTGTTGCAGAGAATGGATGTTCACTCATGCCTGTGGATAGCAAACAAATCAATGAGGGCTGCAACTAGCTATCATTTTTTTATCTAGAATTTTGTGAAGATGCACTTTTCAGAACAGATGTCATGGTAGGAGAAGCACACTTGTTAGTTATTAATAACATTAATGATGCACTGTTGTGCTGTAACATGTAAAAATACCTTGAAACATGGAAAATGTGCACAGTATCAAGTATGAACTGCCAAACACTTTACACTTGCTAACAGCCACAGTTTTCAAGGTAGTGGCAAATATATCATAACACTGAACACTAGAATATCCATCATACTGACAGAGAGTGACAGTACAAAAAGCTGCTGTCACATCAGCCGTCCAAAAAAAGAGAGCAGGCAAAAAACCTGTTTCTGTGTAATTCAATTTGGATGTTAGGTGCTGACAACAAAACAATTACTGTAGCTAGAGGCGCTGATTCCAGGCAACAGAAATTACAAGGCAACAAACTCAGTGCAACCACAGATTAAAGTGTCGCAAAGTTCCTGAGAGAACAGGACAGGTCAATCAACCTGAGTGGACATGGTACTAAAATGAATGAGAGATTTTTTCAGGCGGTAAAAGAAAAACTCACTTCTCTGTGATAAATTGTATTGCAAACAAGAAAGCATTTGGTCATATGAACATTAAATATCAACATAATGAAAAGACTAGAAATATGGTATAAGTGTAGTAGAAAAGTACCAATAAAAGAAGAGCACACACAAACTAAAATACCAGCTTTGCAGCACTTTCATCCATCCTTAGTATTAAAGCTTCAGTAGTGAACAATTAAATTATCATGTGTGTTAGACTCCAGCAAGATCACTGAGGATTGTGATACTGTAAGAGAAAAAGGAACAGGATGAAGAGGGAAAAGGGAAATGTATAAAGAAATGGAAGAGCTTCTGTATTTTAGTGTGAGAAGGAGAAATAGGCCAAGGCTAATCCCCAACATTACAGCTCTGCGTGTGATTAGAGGTTGCTTGAGTATTTGTGTAACCAAGAAAAATGCAATTAATTATATTAATAATATTAGCATCCTGATTTTACCTTTCTCACTGTTTCTTACATCTACAGACCTGTAAATCTTTAAACACGGTAATATCTTGAGCTTACATGAATTCCTGAGACTATAAGTCTTTAAGCACTTAAGGCTGAATATTCACATGTTGGTGGTTAATATCTAAAACCTGCATGACTTGTAAATCAAATCAAACATTATTTGATACACTGCAACAAGGAAAAACTGAACTGACAGTGAAACTGAAAAAAGGAAGCAACATACAAACATGGGAAAACAAGAAAATCAAATCTGGTTCAACCATCTGGGACCCCCTAAAAACTGCTGTACTCACAAGTAGAATTTGAAGAACAGGAAAACATTCCCGTCATTCCAGCTTGGATGCAACATTGTGTTTCATGTTTGAAGAAGTTCTTTAAAAAGTGAAACCAGACAGTGTTCAGCTGCTTTTAACAAAAAAATTATGATACATTCTTACAGATTAACAATCAGTACATGAAATTAGTCACAGTTTACAGGACAAATGAGTTTGTATTGCTACTAACTAAAGGATCAATTTCTGAAGAGAGGGGATTAAATAAATATTAGATGGTTTTTCAAATGAAATTCACAAAAATAAGATTTTCGTACATGAATTAAACTTAACAAGGCCATTTCAGATTTCTGCAGGAACATGGACATGTGGAAGAAATCTGCACTAGACTTGAGTGTTTAAAAGACTTTATTTATATACAGATTAGTGCCCAGAGAAATCATTTCTTTAACAGAGTACTTGTATTTGTGGAGAGGATGTGTGATTTTTAAGTAATACTTCTGCCTATACTTGAGTACTTTGTTAGCCAACTACTTGAACTTTTACTTGAGTACTGAGTATGGTTACCACCTCTGGTGTTATGGTTGGCCTTTATTTTGATCCCGCATAGGTTTTGCTGAGGTACGTACAGTAGGTATACCCTCACAGAGCTGCGCGGTTTCTTAGCTCTTAAAGTCAATGTGTTATTTTAAAGACCATAGAGTCTCATTACTGGAGCTAGAGCTATTTCTGACATTTTATATAGACCAAATTATTAATCAAGAAAATAATTGGGAGACTAATCAATATATGTAGTTGTCAGTTTAAGCTTATTATATATTAAAATCTCTTTTTGTTCTTCTTGTACTGTGTTCCAGCAGTATCCCACATTTTTGTCATCACAGAAATAATACTCTAATAAAATAATATTGTTGACATTGATAACTTCCTTCATGGAAATTCCTCACAGCATTTGTGTTTATTTTCCTCAAAAACAAGCCTCTCTACTGAGTTCAGCTGTTGGCAAGCAGAGAGGTTGTTCCATTTTATATTAACAGAAATGCTCAACGTGTACTCTTACAATCAGCTGAGATAAAACATTTTTTCAGGTGCTTCAGTAATGCTGCTCGCACAGTCATTCATGCTCAGCTAGAAATAATCCAGTCTTGTGATAGAAACTATGGGAGGTCTACTTTTTTATGAAAACGGGCGACCATGTTGCAGACACATAGTGTAGACTTTGAATCTTCCTTCATTATCAAGCTGTGCACTCTGTTTCCTGGGAAAATACCAAACCGTGGCTGGACTCCCGATAAGCAAATCAATACTCAACAGCTCCTCAGTGCTTAGTGGAAAAGTGGAAGCCAAGAAGTGAAAATTACAGTGTGGAGAGTTTATTCTCTCAGTTATCAAATAAATCTAATAAATTATATTTAGCAGTCATATATTCTACCATTGCAATTTTTCCCACATCTCCATGTAGTTCTATTACACCAATTACATCCCATTTTTTAGTTGCCATGAACTGCACTGTACCATATGAATGAACAGTTGAAAAATAAAGACAGTGAACATTTTGCAGTTCTGATCAATTTTCTATCTAATGTAAAGAAAATATAACACTTCAGATTCCACAATTTGCTCTTCGGCTAGGTAGGTAAGAACATACACTGCTTTTAATAGAGAGATGGACTGTATTTTATCATTTTCTTTTAGTTCCCAGCTTGTTAACCCCTTATTTTGACCAGGACTATGTATACAGTTACATCATTGTTACAAAAAGGGTACCCTATAAATTTGGTTTAATTACATGGTAAGTCGCAGGCGGTAATCTAAAGTATTACAGAAACGGTAACGCTTTAGATTATAGCTCACAACATACAGAAATCTGTTAACTGGCAAAAGAAAGTAGTTGCTTGAAAGTGATTCATTTAACATAAAGTTGCAGTTATTGCCTGGTAAACTATTTACTGGTTATTATCACTGATCATGTGTTGGTTATCTGAATACATACATATGGGCATACAAACAAAGTTGACACAAGCTAAAACAATACATATTTCAGTCACTTTCACGAGAAGAACTGAAGAAGAACTGAAACTTTACATTTGGCTTTGGAGCATCCTACAGGTTCCTCCCAGTAGACATGAGACTGCAAACGGGCTCATGAGAAATTAAAAGGTTTGAAACAAGCTGAAAACTAGTGTAGTGAGACTTACATGGGCATGATACAAGCTTAACTCTCATGGTTGGTCAGAAGCACAGTGGGTGTATGTTGTGCTAATTGCAGAAGGTAGAGTGAATTCTGGCTGAGTGCAGGGAGTTCAAGCAATCTAGACAAAAAAAGAGATGAAAGGAAAGATAGCTTTCTTAGGGATAATAAAGCCGCCCTCTTCACTTGATCATTAAAAGAGAGATTGGAATTGGTGTCCTGGTGGCTTAGCCCAATAAAGCGTGGACCATGAAAACAGCATCCCTTGGCCAAGTTCAGCTACTGTTTTAAGCCAGCCTCCTTTTTCTCTCTATCTATTCTGTGCGCCATCTAAGCTAAAAAAAATTAAGTTTAAGAATGTCAAATGTCAACAATGTTTTAACACACAGCTTTAAGTGCATTATATAATATTTAAACTACTTTAGTTAAAAATTACAGACATCCACCCTGTATAGGTGTGAGCACCCTTAGCCAGGAGTAAGCAACCACATGCACAATGAAAATTTATATTCCACAACAGTAACCCTGCTGCTGTTTGTGTCGGCACCACTGACAAGCTCTCACATCACTGACAGGGTTTTTACAGTATGATTTCAGATTAAATGCACTGCAACATGTCGGTTTTTATTCTGAAGCGGGTGTGTTGAGAATATACTACTGGACATTAGTGGGAGGGCAGAACTGTCACCTCACAGCAAGAAGGACCGGGGTTCAAATCCACGGGTCGGCCATGTGCCTTCCTGTGTGGAGTTTGCATGTTCTCCTCGTGTCTGTGTGGTTTTTCTCCGGGTAGTCCAGCTTCCTCCCAAAGACATGCATGTTAGGTTAATTGGTGACTCTGGCGTTGATGTGAATGTCTGTGAATTGTCTTTATATGTCAGCCTGTCCAGGCGACCTGTCCAGGGTGTACCCCGCCTCTTGCCCAATGACAACTGGGATAGGCTCCAGCACTCCTGTGACCCTTAGGAGGACAAGCAGTTAAGATAATGGATGGATATTAGTGGGACAGTGATTCTATTACACGTAACCATACACATATCTATTCATACATCATCCATCCATCAGGGAAATTTTAAGTTACATGTGCATAAATCATTTCATGCATCCACAAGCACTGTTTTACTTGGCATATTTTATACTGTAGATGGCAGGAAAGATGTTTGTGTCATATCCTCTGTGTTTTACTTATGTCCCTTAAGCAGCCCATCTGGAATAGTGCTGCAGCTGGTAAAATGCTCCCCTAGGGCACACTTATGATCACACTAGAGTCAGCATTTCATTTAGGAAGTAAGGCTTTGTATCCATGCTTGTGTAACTACACACTTAAGAGTGCAGAATACAAAATACAAGCAGCAGAGTGGGAGGACCAATGTGTGGCTTGCCATCACCAAAAGGACATAGGGAGAGGAAAACAATAAGTTTTTGATCAAAGGTAAATTATTCTCAATTTCTGGAATGGAACATTAGTAAGGGTAAAATCTGGGACTTCAAAATAATAGCATGGCATCTAATTTTAACTTCATTAATTGCAGCCAGTCAATTGCAAACTGTTATTTTGAAGTCACTGATTTTTTTTATGAAACCAAACAACAACAACAGAAACAGGCAGTAAACTGCATTATAGCAATAGTGCAGTTAAGATGCAGGCTGAAAGAAAAGGTTGATTGTTAGAGGTGTCAGCAACAAACTAGGTGGAAATTCTATACAGGAGACAGAAAAACTTTCACCACGACAATACCACAGGCAGAGAAAATGAGCACATAGATGCCGTTCTTTCACTACATGAGTTCATGTCACTGTGAAAATTCCCCACTGTGATACCTCTAGGGTAGCGTTACTCATCCCTGCCTCCACACATATTTTCCCAGAATATCTGATTATTAGTAGTAGATGTCTTCGAGGTTCAAGTCTGCATTTCTCACCTTGACGTTACAGCCCCACGGTCCCAGTGGTAGGGGATTAAATTGATGGCAAACTAGCTTGCTACAGTGTTATTCTCCTACTCTGTGCCAAGAGCAAACAGGGGGTTATATTGTTCAATCTGAAATGTGTTATTCAAAATTGTGTCCCGCAGTGTGATGGCACAGGAACCTCATTATAAACATATTCATTTATCAAATTCGGAGGACAGAGAGTCCTTAAATGTTGGGCCATGTGCACGAGCAGCGCAACTGTGAAAACCTGACACTGTTTGCTGATAATTGTCCCTTGTGGGAGCATATAAAGACTAATAACAGCTCAATGTGTTTAGTTGGACCCAAACAGTGTTATTAGCTACAAGCTCTTTACTCAGTAAACAAAATATCCCCATGCTGTGAAGTATTGTAATCAGAGAGATTAAATGTTGTGCTCAGATCAGACTACAATATGTAAAACTCTGTGTGTTACAGTGACACAATACATCCTTTGTACAATGCATTAGGTTCTGTTAAGCAGATCATCAAACAGAATTCATTCTGCTATGCCAAACATTAAAAGCAAATACAATATAAAAATCTGATGTTTTTCAGCATGGAATTTTGAGAACACATTGAACTCTTTTTTGGGAAATAGTTGATGCACGTGCACAATCCTGCAATAAATCCTGGCTTTGTGACTTGACCCTTTTTAGAGTTTAGAATTGGACTGAAAAGTGTTTAATTTTCTTCCCACATTAATTGCAACTAAATATAAAGAGAAAAAAATCCAGAAACAAGTGTAGGAAACAAGGGTGTAGCTTTGCTGCCCCACCCCACTGCGTGACTAAGACCTAACATGGAGTCGCTTTTGTTGATATATGCTTGACTGGAGGCCGTGCTGCTGTCTTGGCTGCACATGGTCACACTAGCTACAGTCAAACCTACGCATAACTCTGTGACACATGCCTACATTTTTCAAACAAGCACTTACTTGCTCTTGTGTGTGCTGAAAAAAAGGCGCTGGGGATCGTGGCCTGTGCTATCCAGACTGTGTCCTTTAGGATGTGCTGGGAATGTGTTGATGTGCTTGGAGCTGTGGCATTTGTGTTTAAAGTCACACAAACACCTCGATGCAGATTATTGCACTGTTTTCTTCGATATGCCTAAAACATTCAGGAGTCTACTTATGACATAAGGTGATTGTAGACATGAGGCCATATTGATCCATTGATCAAACAGAGAAACCAGGAGTGGACAAGATAATTGCTTCAAAGCTTTTCATTACTATAGCTCTGTCAGTGATCACAAAGGTCATGACCCTTGTTGTTAGCCTTTTTCTATCTCCTTGTTGATCAATTCCAGTCATCAGACAGTCTTTATTGATTGTCAGGAAATTGGATAAAATCAGAGAAGAGAAAGCTCCTGTAGTGATGTTGAACTTATTTTGACTAAAAACCAGATTCGTCTTCTAGTCACCCCCACTCTCCACCCCCACCCCCACCCCATCGTGGATCAGATTAAAATGGTTGGATTACACATTCAGAGAGTGCATTTTATTTACCACAACCTGCTACTGCAGATCATAAATTACTTAAGCTACCAGTCCCTCGAGATGAATTTGGGTCCAAGATACAATAAAGTTGTTTCTCTTCCACCACAGACACTCGCTGCTCTTTTTTTATCTGCCTCTGAAGATGCCTTTGGCTGTTGATGAAAGCCTTGGCCACATTTTTTCAAGCTGTAAACTGTTCTCTGTTCAGCCTTGGCTGCAGGCTCAGAGTGTTTCCGCTGTACTTCCATATGCTTGATCTGAAGCATTTACTGCAACTTCCTATGGCACAGTGAGCTCTCCTAAGAAAACAAAGAGCTGAATGATGGACCTCTGCAAAAGGCTGGGTCTTTAGGCTGGTGTTTTTGTTTTGTTTTGTTTTGTTTTGTTTTGTACAGCATCATACAACTTGTGTATGCTTGCATTTGCCCTTCTCTACTTCCCTACACTCTGACCTAATCACTCAATAATTCTTTCTTATTTTCTTTTCACCTAAAATGCCATAATGATACATCATCATTACATCAATTCATTTTTGTTGGTTTACTTTGATTTACAACTTTCATGCACAGCAGCTAATGCTGCCAGAGCCAAGTGTGTCTACAGAAAGACTAACTCTTATACATTTAAATCATATATATAATTATACATATGTTTGTATACTGTATATACATTCTAGAGTGGCACTTATTGGGTGTCAGTCAGTTACAGCAGCTCCTGTCTGGTGTTTGTTTGTTTGTTTGATGAGTTTTGTCAAACTATGATCTGTCAATTCAAGTTGTGAGAAGGTGGACAAACACTGTGCTATTGGGATCTACTCATTCTTACCCTTGTGAGAAGACTTGTAGAGACTCAATCAGAAGCTATGTGTTACCATGGTTTAACCATTGTTTATACAAGGGAACAACTGTTAGCTCTCCAGAGCACAAGCTTTTTCTCAGACAAGAAACCTGAAATCCCACAGGACCTGAGGAGGAGGAGAAGAGGGTGCACAGCAGGAGTGAAGAGTCGAGAAAAACTGAGGCGTTACAAACCTTGCCTACCTTTATTTGTTATGGGGAATGTAGGATCTCTCACCAATGAAATGGATGAGCTATCAGTGCTAATAAAATTCCAGAGAGTGTACTGAGAATGCAATGCTTTATGGAAACATGAATTAACTCACTTTTAACTTTGGATGGCATCCAGCTGGTGAGGATGGATAGACAAGCTAAGAAGTGGGGTAATAAGAAAGGACTTATTTGTGAATGTTAGTTGGTTCAACGCTGGGCACATCACTATCAAAGAACAGTTTTGAGCAGAGGACATTGAACTCTTGGCCGTTAGCATGTGACTTTACTACCTGTCCATAGAGTTCTCCAATGTTATTGTGATAGCTGTGTATGCTCCACCCTCTGACGTCATCCATACTGTCACAGCCAAGCTGCAAACACAACACCCCCAGGCTCTACACCTCAGCTCTGAAGACATCAACCACATATCCCTGAATTCCACTCTGCCAACCTTCAGTCAGTGCGTCAAATGTAACACCAGAGACAATAATATCCTGGATCTGTGTTATGCAAATGTAAATAATGCATACAGCTCATCACCACTCCCTCCCCTTGGAAAATCAGGTTATAACCTAGTCCATTTTTTGCCTGTTTACAAGCCTGTAGTACAGAAAAAAACAGTGGCTACAAGAACAGAGATGGTCTGAAGAGTCTCTAAAGGCCCTGAAAGACTGTTTCAAGACAACAGACTGGAAGGTGCTCTGTGAGCCACATGAAGAGTATACTGACTGCCTCACCTCCAATATTACAGACTACCACCAGGAGGGTACAGTGTTTCTCAAATAACAAACCTTGGATCCCACCTGAAATCAAAGTCCTGCTTAGCAAGAAAAAGACAACTTTAAGATATGAAAAATATTTCTGGATATAAACCATCCAGTACGAAGCAGGCTGCAGGTGGCATTGAACGGGCCAATGAGCTGAATATGTTTTTAACGGATTTGACCCTGGCTCCAATCCTCAGGCCACCCACTCACAAACAGTATTCCCTTTCCTATGTCCCTTTTCAGCTCAATCGCGCCCACCTGAGATGAGATGGGCGCTGCAGAGAATCAAGGCAGGGAAAGCAGGAGGTTCAGATGGCATCAGCTCCAGAGTCCTCAAGGCCTGTGCAGACCAGCTGTGTGAAGAGGTCCAGCACATTTTCAACCTGAGTCTGAGGCTGGAAGTATTGTATCCTGTATTGTGCCAGTTTCAAAGACTGCACATCTCATAGAACCTTATGACTACAGAGTAGTGGCCCTAAGATGCCATCTGATGAAGACTCTGGAGAAGCTTGTCCTTACCCATCTACATTATCTGGTGAGACCAAGTATGGTACATATTACATATTCATCTCTCACCTTGAGAGAACAGGAAGCATTGTAAGAATTGTGTTTTGATTTCGATTTTATTTCTCCAGTGCTTTCAACACTATAAAATCTTCACTGTTGAGGGATAAAATAGAGCAAGCAGATGTGGACCAAAGCCTGGTCTCCAGGACTATGGACTATCTGACCAATAGACCACAGTATGTTAAACTGCAGACGCAGTTTTCAATAATACAAGGGTTCCACAGGAGATGGTCATTACTCCATTCCTGTTCACTCTCTATACATCTGACTTCTCTTACAACTCTGCATAATACAGCAGTTTTCTGATGACTCAGCTGTTGTAGGGTGCATCACTGATGGAGAAGAGGATGAATACAGAAATATTATACAAGACTTTGTTCAGTGGTGTTAAAGGAACAACCTCCATCTCAATATGAGTAAGACCAGGGAGCTGGTGGTAGACTTCTGCAAGAAAAAAACAGGACTGAACCAGTAAACATCCAAGGAGTGGACATAGAAACTGTTCAAACATACAAATACCTGGGTGTTTACTTCAACAACAAGGTGGACTTGACAGACAACACCACTGCCCTGTACAAAAAATGACAGAGTCAACTGTACTTCGGAGTGAGCAGGACACTCCTCAGACTGTCTAATGACTCTGTTCGGCATCGGCCATACTCTATCTATGCAGTGGTCTGCTGGGGCAGAGGCATCACAGCACCAGACAGGACTAAAATCGACAAACTGATAAGGAAGGCCAGCTCTGTCCTGTGGTGTTCTCTGGACTCAGTGGAAGAGGTGGGAGAAAGGAGGATGATGACCAAACTGCTGGCCATTATGGACAACACCTGTCACCCCCTACAGGACATCCTAAGTGCTCTGAGCAGCATCTTCAGTGACAGACTGCTCCATCCACGGTGTTTGAAGGATCGTTACCGCAGGTCCTCTGTCCCTTGATTACTGTATAATATAGGATATATTATACAGTAATATCCGCAACCAGGATGTCTGCATGACTGCTGCAGGAAATGTTCCCTGGCAGAAGTTTGGAGTTATTCTCCGTCCCATAGTTTCGGCTTCATTAAGTGCACATCACAACAGGAAACTCTTTGAAGCCTATAGAGCTGGATGGCAGGCAGGCAGTTTCTTTTTCAGTGATTCTACATGTAGCTCAAACCACCAGGGCCTGTCTGAACATCTACATCTAAGAAGTAGATTTTTTAAAACTCAATGGAAGCTCAAAGGTTATGTTAAAGAAAGATACAAATTAAAACATGCTCAGAATCACAGTTTTCCTACATGAAAACCTATATGCAGACTGTTTTAATTGGGAAAGAAGACAGCAACATAAAATTTAAATATAACATACATGTTGACATGGCATAGACCTACAGCATGTTTGCTAGATGGGATCAGTCAACAACTTAAACATGCAGGCAGCTCTATGGTCTAATGTTTCTACCATTCAAACATGACATTCTGATTTTTCTCTAAGGACCTTTGCTGAATGTCATCCTGTCATCCTGCCTGCTTTTATCCAAGTAAAAAGACTCAATAATAAACATGAATAAACAATACGCATGAATATAATCATCTTTTTACAGCTAATCTAAATTCACATCAACAATGAGTATGTCTCATTATTCTCTCTTACTGAAAAGGTATTTTTAATTTAGTTCGTCTACCAACATCATTAGAATTGTATGAGCGCTGTCAATAGTATTTATCATTGTATTACTGTTACAATTCTTACAGAACAAAGCTTTTGCTGAATTCCCTACCTTTAATATTAACATTAAATATACATTATTTATTATGTCTCCATAACTGGCAGTAGCAGCTGAGAGCTAGCCGCTGAGATTGAAACCACAGTACTATGCTGTCTCACCCCGGGGACATTATGGCACAGTTAGGTTTGTAACATATTGTGCTTGTACTAAAATTTTTTAAAAGTTATGATGCTTTCAAAGAACTTGAATACAGTATTTCAAGAAAAAGTTATTGTATAGTAGTAAAGATATGAGATATGAGAAAAGTAGTCTTTTGAGAAACAAACAGTTCAACAACTGTGTAATCTTCAGAGAACTGTTTTTGAGGAACAAATGTAAACTTCTGTTCTGTGCTCCACAGCCAAACAAGCTACATCTCACTTCTGGGATAATCAGAGCTCACCTAGCCTCACAAGCCCTGCTGCACAGTGTGTATTCATCTGGCGACATCAGTGGAGAGCTTTAGTTTTGTTGTTGGCCATCTTATCTAGAGAAAATGCCATGAGCTTCAATTAACGAGGTGATGGGATAAAAAAACCTGTAGTACCCCAAGTGCCAAGAACCAGTGTTGAGAAACATTGCTGTAGAGTGATGTGTTTGGCCATGAGCAGCTACTCATTTTGTGTGGAAAATGCCAGTAGAGTCCCATCTGGGATTATTTTGAACTAAATGGTCTGAATTCAAATTGCTGCTGAGGCTTTGAGGGAGATTCCATTAATGCAGCATCAAACCAAGTGGTAGCAATGGTCTCATTATATACATTTAAATATCACCCCTACAAAAACATGAACAAAACAAATACAAAACGAGCAAAATGAAAACTAAAAAAGATAAAGATATGAGGAAAAAAATTTAACTTACACAGCAGCTGGATGTATATCAACATGGTTTACTTTACCTTGTGATCTGTACACAACATAACATTGGGTCATGTTGGAGTACACCAACAACCTATTTGTCTTTTCATTTACTGTAGGTATAAAGACTCCAGGAGACAGGAAAAGAGTTAGAGAAAGTAAACAGATTGATGGATAGTGTGTGCACTTGTTAACAAGCAACAATATTTTTCAAAAGCAATTAGCATCAAGCGTCTTTTTTTTGGACTATGACAAACAGTGTTTATATGCTGAATCCCAAAGCATTTGGTGATTCATTATAGGCTTTACAGTGATTTGTGTTGCTTGATTTTTATGCGGTGATCACAGCACTTATTTTATAGATTGCAACTCCTTCTAAAGAAACATCCATCCATCCATTATCCTAACCGCTTTTCCTCTCAGGGGTCGTGTGGGGGTGCTGGAGCCAATTCCAGCTGTCATTGGGAGAGAGGCAGGGTACACCTTGGACAGGTCGCCAGTCACAGGGCTTCTAAGGAAACATACAACATGTGAATGTAATGTTTAATGCTTTGATAAATGGGCACTTTTCATTTAGAATCATTTATGTTGTAAAGTGAAAACTATTATTGTAAAATTGTTTACTCAGTTGTATTTTGCAATATACAGTATACAGATTCTGCTCTGTATGGTTCTCACTGTCAGTGTCCACACGGCTCATGATCAAATGTGCCTGGTGGCGTCCAGAGCCCCTGCAAGCACATATTACTGACGCGTGGATTGCCCGTCATTACAAGAGCCGGGCTACAGAAACATAACTCAGCAAATGTGTTTGATTACTAGGCAATCAGAACAGGAAGAGGCTGTGATGACAAGGTCACACAATGAGCAATGTGGCAGAACTAGTGAATGATGGAGGAGCTGGTGCCTTAAATGAAGAGAATATTAATGAATATTAAATGCTGAAAACAATTAGTGCTAATTTGGATCAGATTTTTTATGGCTAGCAGATTAATTATTATTATTTCATGCCTGAATTTGTGCAAAGCTTCATCTGTAAATAAGTACAGGTCCTCGCCTTTATTTTATTTGATCATTTATTGCAGGTGCCACAAGGGGGCTCCACAGAGGGTAGTCATTTATTAGCAGACCTCATCCGACACATCTCCAAGAATCTAACACGCTGCTCCATCTTCATGAAAAAAAAAGCATCAAGTCTTCAAATCATCTTGCATTTATTTATCAGCCCTGACAACCCTTGCACCTGTGGCTCAGACGGAGGCACACACACGACCACCAGAGCAGAACATTTTCGATGAGCAAATGTGGGAAAACCTGCAGCCAAAACACACATTTTCAGGAATACAACATGTAGAAAATGTTACACTTGTTAGGAACAGAAAAAAAGGAAAAAGCAGAGAAGAAAACAAGAAGCAAAAGGTCAAATGTAACAATGAGGCTGGTCACCAACATGACAGTCACATTCAGATACATGTGTGCATGCGTCAGATCTGCCTGCAACCTTGCAGCAGACTGTCTTACTCAGAGGGACGCTCAGAAGTAATCGTTAGAATTTCTTACATTCTCTAAACTGAACTAAATTGGGCGCTGACAACTTCTGAGTATCAAGTCTGCTTTTCAGACAGACAATGTGACTAGCATGTGCTAAAAATAATAATGATAATTCATTACATAATTTTGTTTGTCGCAAAATACTCTTATTTGGAATTGTAAACATAAACCTAATAAAGCAATTTTTTAGTCTGCTGTAATTTTTTCCTTACATATGTCAAGTGTATGTCTAAATAAATTGTCTCATTTTTTCTGCATACTGTTTCTTTTTCCCTACATCTTTGTCCAGGAGCTGGGGCTAATTAACAAAAGCAGCACATATCTCAGTGTCAGTTTTTCCACAGTTTATAATTTTTAGCCAGAGGACATGATTATGGCAGCTCAAGGAATTATTGAAAGGAAGCTGCAGTAAGTGTAAGGCGCATAGCAACTGTAGAAATGTCACATTGTGCTTGATTCATTTGATCACTTCTGCCAAGCCACATATTTTGAAGGTAAGAGAACCTAATAAAAAAGTGATATAGATATTAAATGCCATGCTTTCCACTGGTCATATTTGCAAGGTGTAGATTATACATGCATACTGAGGTCACACGATAGCTTCTTACACAGCATGTGGTACTGATGATACATACAGAACCTTTTAACACTGGGTAGCTCGATGATTTTTCCCATAATATAAAAAAAAATCAGTCAGACATCCAAATTCTGTCTCTGTTTGTGGTTCTTTTGGCAGAGCTGGCCAGCGTCTTCGTCTCTCTCCTCACCCCACAGGAGATCACAGCAAATCAGGTTTATTACTGCTTCTAATTACAATTAGAGTCTCAAAGGGCTTTACGATGAAACAATAAATGAAAATGATAAATGAAAATTGCACTCACCCCCCAAAGCTCCAGCGAGAATGAGGGGAAACCCTTCCACAGAAACTTAATTAGGAACAACATGCAAGAAACACTGGGGTGGACAGAGAGAGGAATCCCACTTTCCCACTGGCCTTCCTGGAAAGCCATGTAAGACAGGGAAGTGGAAGGAAGTTAAAAAAATATATATATATATTGACTGGGTGTTGCACAGCTTCCTATTTCTAGCACACAAAAAATAACTGTAAATCTATCCTTTCAGTCTTCCATCACAGTTGCAGTTTTCTCTGTCTGCATCTCATCTGAACTGATACCATAACTTCAATATCAGAGGGACTGACTGCAATAGTTGCTCATTTATTACTTGTGAATGTGAAGCATTTATTTTGCCATTTACCTCAGTAGCATGAGCTGCATGAGCATCCAGAGCACCAACATTACCAGGACTACCACTGTCACAGAAAATGCTACAAATACTGTAGCATGTCCTTTTAGTAATTGTTGCCTGTATATTTAAAGGCAGTTAAAACTTCCAAGAGCATTGTTTGTTTAAAGGAATCGGAAATGTAGCTTTAACAGAGATCATGGTTATGGCAGCAGAAACATACTTTGTTTCTTGTAAATTTAAGCACTCAGCATGTCGGTGGTAAACTGAAAGCGTCAGCTTCTGTTATAAAGATTTTCATGCTTGTCTAAGATCTATACCTATACCAACAAAAAAAGTACATGTCAGCAGCATGTAAAAGTGTGTGATGTGAAAGTAAACAGTGAGTATTTACAATGGATCGTTGCATTGTTAGTGAGCAAAAACAAAAAGGAGCCAGCATGGTTTCAGAATTAGTTTTCACCATACTGAAAGATGCTGCAAATTGATTACAGCAATTATCAAATCCGTGGAGCTGTAATATGTAATTTAAATGTAATTTAAATTGATTCTCGGGACATTTATTCAATCAGTTTTGTCTATTTTCGCCAGCTGTAATATATCTGAACATATTTGAACATTAACAAGCATAAAAAAATCAGGTGACAGTTGACAGTGAAAGCTCAGCCTTGTAGTATTTGCTGCATGCATGTGCAGGGGTTAGAGGCTACATTACAGCACATGCCTTGCACAAGGGCACCTTGAGCACATTTTGAGATGAGAAGGGAGATGTCTCATTTTTCTCTTCCTCAGCCCAGATTTCCCCCAGTTTGTCTCTCTGATTAGACCACACCACCCCAAGGTCACAGAGTGGGGAATGATCTGCTCCCATTTCCTACTACTGCAGTGACTCAGATGAGATAGCTATATCACTGTCAGTAGCAGCTGGCAAGATTGGCATCTGTGTCAGTCGTGGTTGGACCTTGGGCACCTGCGTCAGTGCTCAAACCGAGGAGCCCCCTGAATAAGTGGGCCCAGTCACTGCTGCTCCTCGCCTGGGAGGTTGTTGTGCAATAACGCACAAGGAGAGAGAGGGAAGATTCCCTTACAGCTGCCGAGAGCATCACTGACAAACTGGTCGGTTAACAGAGAGCCCTCTCGCAAACGTCTACTGCATGTTCATGCGGACACTGATCTGCGTGACAGATCGCCGCCTCTAAACTTGCCCTCGGGTTCAGGGTTTGCGAATCCTGGCCAGCGCCAATCTGAGATGGGTAGAAAGAGGGGGCGGGAAGGTTAGTTTGAAGAGGGCAGAGCTTTGCGAGAGGACGCCGATTTCCCTATTATTTCACCGCTGGAAAAAAAAATCCAAACCCAGTGGACAATAAGAGCTGAGGGAGAAATCATTCGGACCCAACGTCAGAACCTCATTAACTCTAAGGAAAGCAAGTCGGGAGAGAGAAGAAACAGCAGAAACACAACCCTTACTGCAGCTGGTGAGGTTATTTTTTTTTTTTTTCAGTGCTTGTCATTACTGTACCTATGGTGCGTTTCATGTAACGTGATTTGTTAAGTTACGCACATGTCGCTGTCAGTAAAATAGCTGGAAATGGTTGCAAATGTGCTCAAATGCAATGTTTCATTCACATGCAACAACTGCTGTTCGTGCAAGCTACCGCAGTATAATTGACGGTTTAACAGGTCTCCGTGGCGCGTTGAAGTGATGCTGCTCTGGTGAGGATGCGGCGCTGCGTGCCGTGCACAGGCTCCAGTGCACCCCGGTTATAATGGAGATTTCACGTGGGAATTAAGTGTTGTTTGGTCCGTCTGTAAGCAACAAATGTGGTTTGGTGTGAATGCAGTTGAGACAATGGCTGTGTTCAGTGATTTTCTTCAGCTCGACTCGACTTCTCATGGAGCAGGCGAACGCAACACAATGCGACATTACGGCTCCGGCGATAATTGTTACTTTCTCTTAATGGGTAATTAAACGGCGGAGCGCGCGGCGTTTTCCTGTTAATAAAAATCCGCACCTGCTCTGTTAAACAAGAAACAAGCCACCGCAACCAGTGACAAGACTGTTGAGCAGAGGCTAACTTAACCTTGGAATAAAACCCATGACAGAGCGAAGGGTCTGGCAGCCGTCTGCGTCTCCATCCACAACATCACTGGCAATAAAAATTAATACCAGCGCTGTGTTTGTGTTACATCATCGCGAACTGATAAGTTGAACTTGATACCAAAACAGATTAATTCATGATGACAGAGAGAAAGAAACGTGTTCAAGTAGCCACACTTTAATTATTTTTAATGAATTCGTTTCTCTGAATAATTTAAACTCAATATAGTTGCGCGTTCTGCTGCGCATAAAATGAGGAGACATGAGCCAGCTTCATAGAAAAAACACAAATCTTTCTTGAAGAAACCCCTTCTCTCTTTGATTGTCACGCCCCCCAGCAACCCACCCACACCTCTCCTTCATCCCCTCAATCCCCCTCTCTGTCACAGACCATGCATGGTATGTACTGTGTCAGTTGTCATATATACAGAGCAATGTCCAGCTCTGCTTCTATCAAATCAAACAGCTTAAATAATTGAAACCTTCCAGAAACATCTCACTGGTTGCGGAAGTACCTGCAACTCTCCCTAAAAATTATGTGAAATGACTACACACACAGGACGCACACTCAGAATCACTGTTGTGTTGTTTGTGCATTTGCTGCCCAAGAAAGAAACAGGGTCACACATAAACGGCAACAAATGGTTTCTGTGATCAGCTGGAGTCCTTTACTGAGCATCCATTTGCTTAGACATTATTATTATGATGCATCTGTGTGCACATTAAAAAAAAAGAGTGGTAAGGTGAAAGTGTGTGTGTGTGGGTTAGAAAGCAGGCATGCACACATTTTATATCAGGAAGAGCTATGATGTTGCATTAATTTTAGCTTAAGCTTTTCATGCTTTTCCACCAGCTAATGTCAGAGGCCATCTTCTGGTTTTAATTACCAGACATCATCCAAGTCAAGGTTATAGGACATCACTCACTCTGAGAATCATTTTCCACACTCTGCTGAGTTTGTTTTTTTTTTGCCTCTGACTGTCTGTGACAGTCGCCACATTGTAAGGAATCCCGCCCCTGTACATCACATACTCATGTTTTTTAACCACCCCACATTTGATGTAATGCACAGTCATCTGTAGCTCCTCGCAGCCTTTTCCCTGCCTTCTCTCAGTCTGCACGCTACAGGCCTCATAATGCGATGACTCCCTGGACTCATGAGTGTGACCACAAGTAAATGACTTTTCTCAGCCAGTTTCTTCATCTGTTGAGACATAAGGAGCAGAGAGCCCCCACCCCCCCTCCAAAGTAAATAGCTGCACTGTGAAAGGGAAGCAAATTCTGATTTATTGTCCAGCAGGGAATGTGTCAAGGAGGGCAGATTTTGTTGAGGGAGAAGGTGTTATCTTTTCAGAGACTTGCAGATGGATATGCTGTGCTCCCACGACTTAGTGAACCTGCTACATCTGAAGTGACATTATTACTAGGTTTGTTCGCACATGCCGTTCTTCAGATTCGCCACACGAATGCAAAGATAGAGGCAGATTGTTGCAGGGATTAGCATTTCTACATTGTTCCTTGAGGCACATAAGGCATGATGTAATAAAATGGAAAGTATCTTGAGTGATTCTAAAGTAAATGAGGGTAATGGCTCCCAGAGTGTTAAGAGAAAGCACTGTATTTGTCTTTTGCAGGAGGCAGATATTCTGCCCATAAATTAATGTTAATGTTTACAATGTGTTTTTAAAAGATTTTTGCTAAATAACAGGGTTACTGGTACAGTTTTAAATTGTCACAGTTTAAAAAGAAGCGAGCACACGCTGCTCTCCAGAAGCTTGTTTTGGAGGTATCTGTCCAAACTCCTCTCAATCCTGGACAATCCCTCCCACCCACTTCACATTGTCCTGGCTGGACAGAGGAGCACGTTCAGCCAGAGACTGAT
>JAUMHL010000006.1:5668895-5730389 GCA_032362345.1 Sandelia bainsii | reverse complement strand
TGTTCAACTCCTCTCCTTTATGTAAAGGGGAGGGGTGATGACAACTATCACAATCATATTCATATCATATTTATAATAAGATAACCCCACTACATTATACACAGGACTGATTATGATAGGAAATTACCTAGTTTTGATTCATTTTTATTACCTATCTTTGTTCTGTAAATTGATTTATTATTTGTGTTGGTGTTAATCTTTTCTGGTTATCGTTCTTTCTTTCTTTCTTTCTGTTTGAACGGAGAGCTGCTGTAACCTGCCAAAATAATTTCCCTCTGGGATTAATAAAGTTTTTTTGAATCTTTGAATATGAATCTTTGAATCAATACGTACTGAGATCAGCCACACAACTAAAGTGGAGACGGCTCTAAGACATGAATCTGCTGACTGATGATAATGATAACAGCTGGCAGGAGGTAATCACGAGAGCCCTCTTAAGTATACCGAAGCCTCGACCATGATCATGTCAGTCATGACGAAGAAGTTTTGAGGGGAAATTTACAGCTTGACTCCGCAGGGGCAGAGATGATGATGATAAGTGCAACAAAGCAGGACAATGGAAAGGCCACGACAGGGTGACATCCAGTGCTTCACTTCTACAGCACAGTCAAACATAATTTGTTGGGTGAAGTTACTGAATATTTTAAGGTTGTGAAGAGCTTTTTCATTACTTAGACTCTGTCAACAGATACACTGCTTCATTCATTCCCTGTCATAGTGAGCTCCCACCATTTCCCCATTTCTGTGCAGCAGAGGAGTAAGATTAATTTAGATGCCCACCGATTTATGATCATTTCTGTGACTGTCACTGATGTTAATTCTGTACTCGCATGTGCTGTGCTGCATCTGTAATTTGTGACATAAAAACTCCACAAGAATGATCTTGTGTGAATGTACATTGCAATAATTTAGGGACTAAAACCACTTTCGGCAAGTACATTATGAGCTGAGCAAATTATCGACTATTGTCTGAGGAAACACTGTGGAGCCTGTGCCGCAGTTGTGCAGTTACCCTGTTCAAACTGTTCTGGTTAGATGATCAGATTCGTCTTGTAGTCAAAAGTATATTTTTGTGAGGGTAGAGCAACCATAAACACGAATAAAGGATAAAGAATTTTTGATTTGTGAAACAGTTTGTACAGTTTAGCACAAGTGGTATCTCGCCTCCAAATGAATTAATCAACATTCACCCTCTAACTAAACTCATGCTTAGGATCCATTGTCACCACAGATGTTCACCTTTTGTTTCTCGTGCTCCATTTGTAGGACGTAGGACGGAAGAGAGGAGGAAACTGGCAGAATCTTGTTCTAAAAACAAAAAATAGATAGAGAGAATAGAAATGGATAGAAACAATAAATGATATTTAGATTGGAGCCACTATGAAATCTTAATGTTTGTACTGTAGATACCTATTATAATTTTATAGGTCTTCGTTATGTACTGTAGGTGGCTAGACACTGAAGAAAATATAATGCCACCTTGCACTCCTTTATTTTTATCTAATCTCCCTGACCATATATGTCTGTCAGGGTTTACTGCGACCTTTAAGCTTGACAGTCAGAATCTCTCAAATGTCAGAATCTTCCAGGAGCCTAAAGCTACATATCAGGACCAACTGTACTGGAGAGGCAGAATATCTGCAGGCCCAGAGAAACCCCTAAATGCACTATTTAAAACTGTATAACCTTTTAAAATGTTTGCCCAGAAAGGAACTTATCCAGTCATGTATTATTTTTCCAACTGAATCGAACCATTACATTGTGGACTTTTGATTGAAGCTGACAGAGGACTAAGAGTTATTGTTGGCTTTCTGAGTCAAAGTGGTCAGATTTTGTTCTTGACTCAGACCGGCTGACAAACATTGCTTGAAAGTTATTGGCAAAGACGGAGGGTGCAAATTTAGTGAATAAAGGTGCGTGGAATAAATTGCAGTCAAGTGTGCAGAGGGAGTGGCAATGCAGTTTTGAGGCTGCAATCGCACAGAACAAGACAAATAAAGCTTTACATGGTTGCATAACCCGCTGTACACGGTAACCTGGTGTTTTAGGCTGAAGATATGAGGGGATTGCTAGGACCCGATGGTCCTTAGAGGTTTCTGTGATGTCAAAACTACAGAAAAGCTTTTTGTTATGGACCTGGAGTGAATTGCGTCCCGAGAGTGTGACCATCTTCAACGATGATTATTTTTACTGCTTCAACCGTAAAACTGTTTACATTGTCCAGACATATCCAACCTATGTGAAGCACGCAGTAGCACTCACATTTTTGTGGTTATTCTGTGTCAGCCTGGTGACAACCATAACTGTGATGCGTGTGAATGTCTTTTGGCAGTGCACAATGAATCTTGATAAAACATTGAATTGCAATGTTGATATTGTCCCTTTTGAGTGTGCATCTGCTCCCATCATAGAGCAAAACCTATAAGTAAAACAGTCAACATGAGAGAGCAAGGACAAATTCTCATAGAACGTACACTCTCACTTTGACAGTGTGTTGTGGGTTTCTGCAGTGAACTGATGAACTGATTTGGCCTGCTTTCAGTTATCAAAAAATGTTTATGTGCAAATGGCCCAAGTTATTTTTTGTAACTGAGATGGCACTGAGCCTGAGATAAGTATTCTGATTAAGTATAAGTAGTTTTTTTCATAGCAAAAATGCCAAACATTCCCACGGTCCAGCTTCTCAGTTGTGTGGATTTATGGCATTAGCTTATCTTTTATGATAATAAATTGAATGTTAGTCAGACAGAACAAGCAATTTGAGGACATCACCTTGGGCTTTGGAAATGATGGCAGGCATTGGGCGGCATGATAGCTCAGTGGGTAGAGCAGTCGTCTTCCAACCCAAGGGTGAGCAGTTTGATTCTCAGTCCCGGCAAGCTGCATGTTTCAGTGTCCTTGGACAAGACACCGAAACCCCGTAGTAGCACTGACACAGGTCTTGCATCTGTCCAAACAACAATTTCCCCAAGGGGATCAATTATTATCATTTCTTTGTCACTTTTGACTTTTCAGTGACGAAACTATTGATCAAAATAATATTCATTAAAAAATGTTAGTTGTGGCCCCAGTGGACAGAAAACAGAGTTCCTACCGTTGCAGGAGGTTCACAGTTTGAGCCTTCTTTAAATAATAATAATAATTAACACTTTATTGATCCCCTTGGGGAAATTGTTGTTTGGACAGCTGCTAGACCTGTGTCAGCGCTACTACGGGGTTTTGGTGTCTTGTCCAAGGACACCTCGACATGTAGCTTGCCGGGACTGAGAATCGAACGCCCCTTCTTAATCTTAATCTTAATCACAGCTTAATCTTAATCACAGCTACAGCTAGTTCATTGAGCACACTGGACTGTTTCAAAACATAGGCTGTGCAAAGAACTGTTATGTTTTAAAGTAAATCAAAGTACACTTCTACATAGAAATCAACAGCTCCCTTTTTCATAAGTAAGCTCACCACTGAGACCATAGTATTTATTTTTTATCATAGGCTGCCAGATGATTGTAGACATTTTAATGTGTGCAGCGTTTGGCCACCCTCATGCTGTCTCAGCCTACTCTTCATTGCACCAGGTTCAGTATAGCTTAGAGAAGAGCATAGAGAAATTTCTTTCAGAGAGATTATTTTACATCACCATTGCATTTCTTTTCTCAAGCAAGCTGTAGGTGTGATGATAGCTGTTGAAATCTAAATTTTAAATGCACAAGGGGATGTTACGGTTTAAATTACAGCATAAATTCTTCCTGCCAAGAACAATAACTATCAGATTACCGGCATTTGCCACATGAAATCTGTTAGTCAAGGTTATAATAACTCACTAACCTAAATGCCTCAATAAACAGAGGGAGTCATGGGGATAACAAATGCAAAATTCTGAGATCAGACAAGGCAGCGGGGATGCAAGAAGAATGAACATCAAAGACGATGAAAAGGCCTTAATTGCAATGCTGCTATGCTGGAAGCTTGCTCATAAGCTCCGACAGCAACAGCATGATCACCTTTAATGTTTAACCTTGACTCTCGGGAGGCTCCTCTGTGAGGATTTTAGTCTGGTCATAAAGAATCTTCTAAAGTTCAGAGACAAGCTAGGGCCAGGTCATCCAAAGACCAGAAAACATTAGCAGCTCCAAAAATCAATGCTACAACAGTGAGAAATGAGCAGAGGCTGAAGTCAGGAAGATTCTGATCCTGTCTCTTTGCTTTAAAAGCCTTGCTGCAGCAATTTTGGACACATTGTAGCAGCTTTGCAGGTATTGACGTACACAGTAGTCATTGTGAGCACTTAAGATACTATAAAGTTATCATTTATAGATCATGTTTTGATCTCAGCTATTAAATATTCACAACTTACTAAGAGGCAATGATAGGGCTAACATGGTTTCCCAAATATTCTGACCCCACAAGCGCTTTTATCAAGAAACACTGCTATTTTATTGGATTTGATAGACAATATGTTGAGGTATATTGCATCACAGACGAAATATATCTCAACAAAATATCACTCATATATCTAATGTGTTACCTTGTTAGTTCTAGCCTGGCAGAAGAGCTTCTGTTGGCTGCATACACACTCACACTACAGACATGAGCTGCAGTTTCTACAAAGCCCTTTACAGCAGCAATGACGCATACCTGTGAATACTGATTTAATCCTTAGGTAATCCTAAAACTGAAGTCATACAAAGACTTTCTCATGAGCTAAAATGAACAGAAATATATTCTGCAAACAAATGTTATTCTTGTCAGTGCAGTATCAGTGTGTTCAGTAAAAGAAGATGGAAGCTGATGGTTATATTTAACAAAATATGTAAGTGTATCTTCAGTATTTTGCAGTACATAGACGTAAAAAACAAACCACACTACAGCCAGAACAAAAAGGCGGAAAGGATAACATTTTTTGCAATCAGCAGGGATGCCATCCTAATGTCACCGAGCTGGACAGTCAGACCTTGCCTTGATGCATATCCATGAACATCACGAACAGCCAAAGGGACAGCTCTGTCGGACTCTGACATCCACCTTGAACGAATTGAGTTCATGCCAAGAATGTGAACACAGTCCTCTGTGAAGACGGGATGACTCTGTCCCCCTGTAAAACCTGTCACAGGTTACCTTGGCAAACATGGCATTTTCCAGTTCTGCTATGTGCATTTAATAGGAGGGTCAGACAGTAATTCAATACTGATGCATTATCTTGTTGTGATGCATAATTCTGTTGTCTTAAGTGATATTGTGTAAGTGTTATGGGAAGGTTTTCAGCCATATTTTCTAGCCCTTGGAGGTTGTGATTTAACTGTAATTTGTAGCATCTCAGTTTGCTGTTTTTTTTTCATTTTATGGCTTTTTCTTTTCACTCTTCATTATTGCCCTTATCTGTTTTTTTCTGTGTGTTTTTCTGGTCACTGACTGACCATTTCTAATCATGCTAGAGTGTGTCCATGTAATACTACCTGTTCCTGTCTCCATGCGATTGCTTCTATTTTCACACAAATGTACAAAATGCACTCATACTGAACTGAGACGAACCAGTGCTGTGTGTTGAGTAACAGTCTGGGTTTTCAAGAAGTAAGTTCACCAGTTTTCAATTATGGATGAGGAGAGAAAGAAAAAAAAACAGCAAAGCCTGAGTGAATACAAACTCAGTGGAAGCTATTGTTGGGGTTTAGTCTTATAAAGGAAAGAGGATCGAATAAAAGGGATTGAACTCAAGCGACACATCCATTCAAATCCAAATGTCTATGGTGGTACTAGCCATTAGTCGTTTAGTTAGCCAATTGACTAATAGATTATTAATTTATTGCTGAACTAGTCTTATCAGACTGAGTTTCCTATTCTATTAATTATGTTTTTGTGTCTTAGTATTTGGAGTACTTTCTGGATAGTTCATTATTGATAGTTATTGAAAAAGAGACTGAACTACACCGAACAGTGGTGATTTCAGAATAACTTAGGACATCACTAAGAAACATAGTTTAGACATATGGTAATAACTAGATTCTTTATAAGTAATCTAATCAGCTAATTTTAACTAAGACTTTGGAAAACTTACTAACTTGCTTTTGCTAAGCAATACAATAAAAGTAACACTGTTGCTTACTTCTCACCAGTATTGTATATGCGCTTATGACGTTTTGGATTATCTGGCTCTTCAAGCCTTGAATCTACAATGTACTAAGCCCTCTGCAGATAGTCATAGGCTGAATTAACTTGTATTTAGCTCATACAAGCCCTTTCCTTCTAAATGCCCTGGTTGTTACATATAGTAGGGCTTCACTTTAGTTTAATGTCATGTTGCATTTACACATACTCTCAATTATTCCTGATGTTTGTATGTACATATCTACAGTATGTGCTATTCAAGTCTAGTTTGCAATAGTCACTATTACCTCTGATTGCACCAGCATATGTTTGTGACAGCAGTCAAGATTTATAACTGGAAACACTCAAGAATTGTGTGTCCAGATTGCAGGAGTACTGGAGCTTATCAGCCCCATCCTCCATTTGTGCTTGAAAAAGGGTACAGTGAACAATGCTTAACTGAGTTTTGCTCACCCCAGTTGTAGTCAGTCACACTTGTAGTGTTTATCGCTGCCTCTGCCGAACCAGCAGACACCACCAGAGTGATAACTTGCTGCACCAGCAGACAAAGCTGCTTTGATCACCAGAATCACTCTCACCAGAGTCCGTCAGCCTGAGCAATAGCAGCAACCCACACAGAGCATCCAGAATTATGCCCGTCACACTCGCCACACTCGGGCTGATGCAGCCACAGTCCAACTAGCCAGCTGCACCAAGCTACTGTTTGCCATTACCTCCTGTAGTTGTAGCCAGAGCTGCACTCATCTTTGTTGTGTTCAGTATCATTCTCACCAGAGACGTGCTTACCTCAGCCACAATCAGTCATGCTCACAGGAGAGCTACACAGCCTGACGCTGTATGCTACATGAGACCAAGCAGCCATAGGTGGAATCACATTTGCCAGAGGCACCCTCACAGCTGTCATCATTCACATTAAGTGGGATCCTACAAGCCCAGACAAAAAGCCCCAATAAACATCTCATCCACAGAGACTCACAGCAGGACCCAAGGCTGATCACAGCCCTGTTCAGAGTCATAGTCACTTCATCCCACTTGAGGGTAAGCTGATTATCACCTAGACCGAGAACACGTACCTTACAACAGTGGACAATACTGGAAAAGATATGAATTTATTTATGTACATTTGTTTTTGTGCTGTACAACAACATCAATGGATCAAATTCGAATATGTCATATATTGATATGTGGGGTGTAATAAAAAGGTCATAGCTGATGTGTTTCTCTGGATTTGTGGGATTCATATTTGCAGCGCAAGGTCTTTTTTTCATGCACCATATCAGCTTTTTATATAATATTAAATATTCAGGGAATTTCAGAGAAGAGCACCATCAGTAACATCCCTCTGTGTTACTTGGGAATATGCGTGGCCAGCTCTTGCCTATGGCATACAGGCCTACATATCTGGTTGAATGAGTAAGAAGGTTAAATAAGTTAAGATATTAATTCCCTGTTAATAATTGACAGTATATGATCAAAATACGCATTTACTTACTGTATAAAATTACACTGATTCTCCATAACAAGTCAATTCAAATATTAAAATTAAAGTTTAAAATCAATTGTAATTTTATGCAAATATTCATGAAATATTCAATGGGATTAAAAAAATGTTATAAAGTGAAAAATCTTACTTGCTCCTGATTTAAAGCATATTTATATAATACATTATTTCAGTCACAAATTTTACTTACTATTACTTTTTTATTGTGTGGCAATTTCATGCAAATCTGAATGGGCTTTACTGAAGCGATATATCAGATAAAATTTGTTTACAGAAATTAAACAAGCTTGTTGCATTTGAAACTGCCTTCATTCATCATAAAGCCTGACCATGTATCTAATGTGGTTAAATTACACAGCCTTGAATCCCTACAGTATATCCTTGTTTGGAGTGGAGAAGAAAACAAGAAAATATATTTAACACAATTTCCAGCTAAGTGGCAAAGACAAAACACAAGCTCTAGAGGCTTTATAGAGCATCAATGTGAACCACAGTGTGGATGTTTGATTTATGGTATAAATTATCGTGTTAGGCCAGTCTATAGTGTGTTTAACTGCACTTCTCTTTGTATGGCTATTACCGGAGTGAAACCTTGCATTCCAATTAAAGTTAGGCTATATAGGTGTCATTCATATTAGTAATGATTTACACCTACATTCAGTTGCCAGCCTGACCATCAATACTTTGCCTGTTAGTGTGATCAATAGCTACCTCATACACTGTTAAGTTGGATAGATTCAGTGACAGTGTATCAAGACCCACTTGACTTGATAAGCAGGATGTATTTGTATCTATGTAATGCATTTGCACTTTAATGTACAGTACATACCAATTTTGTCAGTATTTATTTTAAGGTATACATCAATATTTGAGCAACCCCTGACCTGAAGGAATGAGGTCTAATGTTTAGTGTACTGTAGTTTTACTTTGGCCTTAACAGGATCAGACTCTACACCCATGAAAGGAGGAATCTGAACTGGGGATTGTATAAAAGAAAAAGTCAAGGGACAAGTAAAGTGCTGATATCCTAAGGGGGCATGGATGTCTGCACTACATTTCATAGGAATTGCACTCAAAACCAAAAACCAAAACAAAAATATGTTCCTATAGGAAATGTTAGGCAATCACCACCATGCACCACCAAGTCGTTTGATTTTATCATCTCAGAACCATGAATGTCTCGGTAAAGAACATTGCGATCAATCATGTCTCTGCAATATCTGCTGCCAGCCCATCAAATAGTTGTAACTGGATAAGTGGAAATGTTGACATGTGTGGGCACTAGAGATATCTTGGTAGTTGAAGTTCAGGAATAACCAATCAATCAATCAACCAACCAACCAACCAGCATTGCCATCCCCAAGGACACTAGAGATAAAAGAGATAAAACCTTTGTACAATAAGAAGGGACAGGAAATAAATGTCTAGAGGACATCTTACATGGTCCTGCACGAGACCATCTCCGTTACAGTGAGACATGGAGCATTTGATTGATGGCAAACAACATGAAAGTCCCATTGGGGAATGAACAGCCCATCTCTTGTTCTTGCTCTGGTGTGTCTTTAATCAGAGTGGAACCACAAGACTCACAACACAAGATGAAGTTAGACAAATGTTAGCCCTGTGCCCTCTCCTTGTTTCTTACCCTTTCTCTCTGATGACTTTGCAGGGCTATCTGTCAATCTAGTAAATGGACTGTTGTCCTGAAATATTTATACTTTTGCATTTTCACTCTTTTCATGACTTAGAAAGATGCAGTTTAAGTCAGGGTGGACAAGGTTAATGGACCATCTATTAAATGGTGCTGGAGATGTATTTAATGCCTCCTGTGTGGCACAATAATTCACGTTGCTGTGCCAGTTGTGCTACACAACAAGTTGCTTTCAGTGGTAATGACCTTATAATTTCTTTTGTTATTTACTGCTTTTTACCTGGACCTGGACCAACCAGGGAGTGGATGATATTCAGTATATCATCAACTGCTGAAAACCATCTACTGGCTATACGAAAGTCAACGATTTGAGACCTCTGATGTTCGAGAGATGTGCTACACAGAACATTAAATTAATGGTTCATTAGAATAAGACGTAGATTTCAGGGAAGTTTGGTGAAACAGTTGGAAAAAGTCTTTTGCGTAGCACCTGAAAACCCCAGTGTGACACGGAGAGCTCAGCTCATTAACAAAACTAGACAGTGTGAAAGTTTAAACAGCTGAGCTGCTGTTGCTTCTGGGCTTGTCTTGAAATGTCTCGTTAGCAATATACTTTATTGGATACTAACCATAAAATATGAACAAGAATGTAACCCATCTGTACAAAGTGATTCCTTGTTCATAATTTATTGCTTCCTGGTTTGAAGCCAATGTCCCTTTGGGAGACAAATTTGATGGAGCAGTGATTCAGCATCTCACATAGTGGACAACAGTTTGTTTGTAGTTGTATTTTCCCTCGATAAATGACTTAACTTTAAATGACGAAAAATTAAAAATTATTTATCGTGATTTCATGTCAAAAAACTCATGGTGGCTCTAACTTCCATACTCAAATCAAACTCAATAAAAAGAAACTTTATGGGACCAGCAGGCTTACCTGGTGTAAGCGAGAGAAAATTCAAAAAACCAAATTCTTCCAACAATAAAAGACCAGCAAGATGGCCAAAATGATTTCAAAATTGAATCAAGTGGACAATCAGCAGGGTAATCATAAAACAATTACTGCTATGCAAACAAGTGGAAGATATTATGCAATGCAGTTAATAAAACAAGCACCCCCAGTGCCAATCAGTGGGGTGTATTATCACCTCAAGTGTGATTTCTCCAGCTTCTAACAGCCTTTTTTGATGAAAGCTAGAAGAAACATTTTTTCTTATTTTATGTGGCCTTGTTAAAAATGTTCTTCATCGTTCTCTCAGTTCAAGTTCTATCTATCTTCATTCCTACTTTATTCACTAGCATGTTATTGAATGTTGCAGCCATTGCGTGCACTGCCATGCCACATGCATTTGTATTCCATAGCAATCCTGCAGGTTACTGTGCTGAGTCACAATATCATTTCCTGCACACAGCCAAGCTGTGTCAACATCATTGTGAAGTAATGGGCTAAACATGTGTGTCCATGCAGCTAGAGATAAGACGCATTTCAAAAGTCCCCCTGTGCAGTAGTTATTATATTGTAGCTGCAAACTGTTGCAGCTAACAAGAGCTTAATGCAGTTTGTGCCAACCTAAAATGCAATGCTTTTTCCATTTTTGTAAATTCATGATATCTGGAAACATTGCCTGTGCTGTACACAGTCACAGGTTTTATTCAAGATTGTGTGCTGTCAAAACACCGGTCCCTAGCTCTCCTCAATACCAAATCAGCATAAGTTGTACATCTCACTTCCCATTTACTTCCTTCTGGTGCCGATTTCCTCTCATTGTTAGCCAGCATGGTTAACCCTCCTAATGGGCAAAGACTTTGTTCCAGTTGTAATCATAATCCATTGAAGAGATTCAGAACTTGTCATAGTCTGAACGGAGATATTAATTTCGCCTCCATGTGGGGCCTCGCTCTGTTAGCCATGTAATGCTATCAGCTTTGAAGGAGTCTCGTCTGCTTAAGCCTTACACAAATGTTCTGTTTGACATCTGTTTTCTTGCTTAGAATTTATTTGCAGTGATAGTGCACCATGCAATGCCTTTTCACAATAAAAGCATTGCAGTTGAGAGCTTGTATTTGTTTTTAGAGACCCTTGTTACTGTCTGTCGTGAAATTTGTGGGTTACTTTTGTTAGCAGTTTAGATTATTTATCGTCCTATCTGTACAGAACAACCTGAGATAATAATGAAAATACGGTATGTGCATAAGATATATGTGATAAAATATGTGTTATCATTCCCAGAGAAATTGAGTGTACACTACCCAATTTAAATTAAATAAAAGAAAGTCCATGACTCAAATATTTTAATGCTTGATAAATATATTTTGCCAAGGATACTGAATGAAAGTAGAAGTACTTTTGTGTGCAGTACAGTCAAATTTAAACCCCTGGGACATCAATGCTGCTTTTTCAGTACGTTTCACTGGGCAATTAAGAAACATTCACTGTACTGAGATTTTATTTTCTACATAATTTTTTCTTCTCATCTTCTGGTCTTAAACAAACAGACTTCATATTCAGGCTCCTAACCCTTAGGCGTACAGTGTATCTTAGCTGTAGAACCAAGGCTAATTATCTTTTTTTCTTTTTATTTAGTGATTGTGGTGAAGCTGCATTAGCAGAGAATTACTTGAGCTTAACACAGCTTTTTTTCTCTGATCATGTTTTTATCTAATTCACTCACATATATAGCATTTGTACCCTCAACTGTGGCCTAAAACAGGCACTGTTTGATGTTATTATTACTGTTTGATGTTATATATTGATTTTCCCCTATTTTATGAAATATGGTACTACTTTCGAGATACAAATATAAAGAAACATAAACATAGCCATTAAAAGAACTAACAGAATGTCTGTGTGACTCTGCGGTCTGCATTGTTGAAGTGTTGAGTTGTAAGCAGTGTAAGAAGGCCTGAGGTAAAATATGTGCACAGGTGGTGAGTGCCAGAGAAGGTATTGCTCTTCACCAGGAATCCTTGATGAACTCTGGCAGATTTCACCTACGAGGAAGGCACCCTGTCCCTGGTTAAACAGCTGCTTTCCAGTTTTTTTTTGTCATGGTGGGAGTCTATGCAGATGTGCAGTAGTTGAGTGTTTTGTGTCTCTAATTGTAAAAGTCACAATGATTTACACGATTGTTCTATTTATCTGTTTAAATCTCTTCCTTCCAGCAGCATAATGAATGTTATTGCAGGGACAATTGGCCTATTACAGCACATTTATAATCATGTGTGATTTCAGTACGAACATTTATCAGAGGTATTTTCTCAGTCACACTCGTCCAGTTGGAATAATTCTAAGAATAACTGATTGTGACCTGTCAATTATTAATGTAAAATACTCTGTATATAATAATATATATAATAATGGTTTGGCCTCTATGGAATATGAGCTTTCTTGAACGCACTCTAATCCTATTTTTATTATATACTTTGCAGATTTGATAAATGAATATCAAATATAGTACATTCAGCAGTATCTACGCAGACTTACTCAGCTGTGCTCTGTGTGTGCAAATGTACTCAAGTGGATAAGCATTATAGATCTTACCTATTTGCAACTTGACAGGTGAGAACTGTTGATGGCTTATAGAAATATTGAATCAAGGTGTTAGCCAAATCGGCTTTATTCACACACAGTCGGGGCTGTTAGATCCATCTAAAAGTGAAAGGATTCTGCTCCCTTTCTTCCACATATGACAGGAGAAGGAAAATGGGTTTAAAATTATACTGGCCAGGGATCAGTTGTATGAGGCCATTCCCTCAGCAGCAAGCCATTGTGATTTTATGGAAGCCAAGGTGACACGTTGACGAGTTTACAGTACCTGCAAGTACTTACAGGAATTTGCACTTCTGTGATGTTTCTGTTATTGTTTTATAACATGTCTCTGGTCTGCTTTTGCAAAGCCTTGACGAGAGCTTAAGCCGCTGAAAGGCTTGCCTTGTCAAGTATCAAGTCACATTCGGTGTCACGCAATGCGTTGTTATCACACCGACGGTAGACGACATTCTTGTGCTTACAGTTTCCATTTACTTTTCTGAAAAAAAGGTCGAGCTCTTTCTGAACATTAAAATACAAATGTTTAAGGGCTGTGACAGTGTTTTGCTTTTAACTCGTTTGGCCTCATTTTGGATACCAGATTTCTGTTATTCCCTCTCTACTGTCGTGTAAATTTACGCATGGAGCATGAAAAGTCTAAATCTGTCTCTGTAAAAATATCTTCATCTGGTACATTTTATTATTAAATTCTTTATGCTAATAAACAGCTCCAGTGCAATTTGGGATTTTGTACAGTTTTCCATCCCTGCAAATGTGCAGTCAAAGGAGGCAAATGCAGCAAGTCAGAGACCTCACTGCTTAGTCTGCCAAGTTTACCACTAATAAAAACATTTATCAAGTCACTCTGCCTTAAATTCAGAGGAGATTAAATATACTTTTCTTTGATTAAACTGGACCATCAGGGCCACTTGAGTTGTTTTATTCTACAGTTTTATAGTTTCTTTCAGCACCTGTGAACAGTATATTTACCCTAAGCATTAGTCAGCCAAGCCTTGGCACAGCAAGGTGAAAATGACAGCATGAAATGTGTCTTTCTTCTGCTCTACAAACAGCAACAGAAGCTTATTGTCAAGTGGTGCTGTGTTCGTAAAGGACCCACTATCCTCTCATTATCCATCTGGATGTGAGGAAGAAACCTAAAACTTGAAGGAAAAAACCTAACTCGTGACAAATTATCATTGGCATAACATAATCTTGATGGGCCCCAGAGGAAACTGTTTTCCCCAGCAGCCAACTACATTTATCATTTGGAAGTCATGCAGTCTAATGATCATAATAACACACATGCCCACAGTCACAAAACAGAGAAAAGCATCGTTTTTTGTGCATTGCATCTGTCAGTGAACTCAAACACACCTTTATCGATACCATCCAACTTGCTAATTCTGACTGATTTTAATGGGATGTCATTTAACACACTTAATCAAAGTGGATATTGTTACTGTTTTCATACAACTAAAGTGTTTAGGTGACCTGTTTTTGAATTTGAACTTATCCATTACTTTTAGCTAACAGCTATTTATCCAAACTGCTTAGCTATATCAGTTGTTCTTTACTACTTTTAGGTTAACTGTGTATAATTAATTTTTTTAGAGAATAACTTGAAGCTATTAATAAAGCTATATAATTTTAATAATTTTCCCTATAATTTTCTCAATCTGCTTGTTAAATGTGACATAACTCTCTCAGACTTGTAACCTTCTACCACGGTATAATAAGAACTCTCCTTAATACATCTCTGCCCTTTACATGATCACATCCTTGAATAAAGGACTCAATTCTTTCCACTTGAGTAGTTATTGTAGCTGTTTTGCCTAACGGTATAATTAAGGACAGCAATAAACTTGGTTTGCTGTTGTGCTGTTGCAACATGAGCTGTTTCTTCCTCTTCTTCTCCATTTGTCTTTATGTACTCTTCTCTAACTCTAAAATGGTGGTTTACATATGTCATGTTAGAAATGACTGACCCACTGCTAAAATCAATACACTTAAAAGTGTTTCCTACCAATATTTCAGAACAGCAAACACTTGAGATCTTTATGTGGTTAAATAACAGACCACTGGTAGATGCTCAGTGCATGACCGCCACGTCAAACCAAATGTGACAGGATTTAAGGCTATTTTTAGTTAACAGCCACTTGGATTACATGGCTATAGAGCTGTGTCCTAAATTCAACAATTACTGCAGTTAACAGTGTTTATTGGCAAATGAGTTTTAGTTTATACTTGATATTCTGGACCAGTGGATGCAGTTTTCTTATCATGAAACTATAAACTAAACTAGAATATTACAGTTTGAATTTCAGTGCAGTCACAGTCAGGAAACTAGAAGATAAATAAAAAACAAAATAGCCTCCAACTGACATGCACTTGACATCTTTTGAGTAAGAGCCTGCCACATGTTATTTTACCACTTATTGTGCCTATTGTTCAACAGATCATTCAGCATAGTCATCCAGTCAGATTATTCAGCTAATTTGCATCAAAGACATTTACAGCCTTTTAATTCTGTCAAATGTGATTACATTACTCGTTGCATATGCTTTTTTTTATTCTCCAGAAAAGAATACACTGACAGCAGAATTCAAAACAAATGTTAGAAGAGCAGGAAAATGGAGAGTGCTTTAGGTCTACTGTCACCTTAGGCAAGCTATTTTTAATTTGCCAACAAAAGCACCATGTACTTTTTTTTTCCCTTTCCTTCATATTCTCTGTTTCAAGCGCAATCAGGGCTCCAGGGACCGCTGAGCCCCTCATTTGCATGACAGGTATTGGTAAATCGGGTTCAAAACTGTAGACAGTGGCTAGCAGCCATTCTTTTAATGTCTCGTCGTTTTGTTTTTTTCCTTATGGAAAGGATTTGTCGACACACACGAGTGCTGTCTATTGAGCTTTTTGGATGATTTTTCACTGTGGTTCTAATTGGTGATTGTGTTGAAGAAACATAAACTGAATCAAAAGAACAGAACAGAGATCCTATAATAAATGTGGCAGACAATGGCGTTTACTGACTAACTAATGAGAAGAATTAAATCTTGTTTCATTACTATTCTGAAATTCTAACATTTTTGTTTGCTGAGCACATTGTTAGAGTCTACCAGTATCTGTGCTGCTTGCCTTTAACAAGAACTCATCCTCCCTTTCAACTGCTACAAACTATAATCACTAGTAATGATTAGAGTTACTGCACTGTATTAACCTGAAGACATTGATTTTCAAAAGATTTATTCATCCTGGGCATGGTGGCAGTATATGTCAGGAAATTAGTAGTGCAATTTTCAGACAACCATTATGAGGCAAGGAAATGATACCTTTGACTCCAGAGGACATCCTGTAGTTTTTTTATGGGGGATATAAAATCTTTAATGGATAACAAGAATTATCCAGAATTATTTTTAACAAAAACCCATTGTGCACAATGTACAGAGAGAAAAAAGAAGGGTTCAAAACATTGATGTCTAATGTGGAAAAGAAAAGATTTTGGAACTGCAATGTGCAATTTTCTGTTCATCACCATTTATCAAGCAGCACAAGATTGGTTTAATTTGACTCAATCTGGCCTGCACTTGAGCATGACATCTGTTTAAAGGGAGATGAAGGCAGAAATTCTGCAAAGAAACATTTTAACAAATGTGCATTAACTATGGTGAGTTTTGAGTTAGTTCACTCTAACTGATAGTTAAACATTTGCTTAGCACCACTATGATTTGGGTCCTATGTTACAGCATTAATATTTCTCAGCAGGGGGATTGATAAATAAAAAATAGATGGATGGAGGCTTTAGTAAAGGCAACAAGGACTCAGTCGAAGGTTAACAATGATGACTGTAAATATCTTTATGTCAAAAATAACACCTCTTGGCTCTTAGATTTAGCACCCAGAACGACTCTGTAGGTGTTCACTGAAAATGTGAACATGTTTCATACATTTAAAATGCTATATTATTGCAGAATTACATTTTCTATAACATCAATTAGTCTTTTTAAGTAATGGAGTATTTTATGAGTCTGTTTCTGAACAATGCATCTGTGGCTGCACTCAGTGCCCAGTGGTCATCTCTGTATTAGGACCAAGAGAAACTGTTTTTCCCGATGTCACGTTATTGTCAAACAATTTGACCATTTTGGATTTCTGGGAAAAATTACTTCACCCTTATCAAACCTCTGTTTCCTGCAGTTGTTCATTGCAGTTTTCTTGAGCAGGCAGCTGTCAGCAGCTGTTTGACCTGATTCGAGATTCAGAGCCTGATTTCTTCCTCCTTGTCAAACCTTTGTTTGTAGCAGTTATATAGTGCAGGCAGCAGTCAACAGCTGTTTAGTCTGACACACAATGAGAAACTGAGGTTTTTATTGATGTTAAAGGCCACAGATAGTTATAATTTACTGTAGGTTACAAACTGTAAAGGAGACTTCAGCCTTTTCATCAAGACATTTTATAATTGGCTGGTAATTCTTCGGCAGATCTCGGGCTCATGAGCCTCACTGTCAGTTTAAAGACTTATCAAATATGGATCTTGACATAACTTGGTTCTCAGCTACAGTCAGTATTGAAATGGTTTCACCTCAGAGCATCAAAAATGTAGTGTAGAAGAATAATCACAGGTTGAGCATTATTAGTGCAGCTCCTAACCTGAAGTGTATCTTTAAATGCATTCATGTGTTTACTCCCCCTGTAGTGATCAATGCTTTACAGTAACACAGAACACTGATTCTCCAGAGGAAAGTGTTTGATCTTCTCTCCGTACGGTGACAATAAAAGGAGGGCTGAATCTCACAAAAGCACAATGATCCCTTTTAAGTACCACACAGCTGCTACATGTGTGTATGCTAGAGTGGCCGCATAACCACTGCACCGCAGTTATTTGCTGCTTCTCTTCCCTTATCTTCCTGATGTTTTTAGGCTGGATTTAATAGCAGGCACACTGATTTCTGAGCACTTGTATTTTTAATGAGAGGTCATTTAATCTTTCTGTAAATTGCCAGACTGTGTTCTCCTTGTACTAATTGCCGATAATTACAGTTTTAGAAATGCAGTTGCTATGCAACATCCAGAGATTGAAGATATAGGGAGAAACTGCACACTACTGTATAATGTGTTTATTCCACGGTATTAATCTGGCAGTTTGGTCAAATTGTTTTCAGTGTATCACTCCAAATCTTAGACTGCAAACTGCATCATCTCTAATGATTACTGAGGGTCCTGTGGGTCTAAGCACAGACTTAAACAAGCACAATGAATGTATGGATGCAACTGTGTTCATTTACAGATTAAATATCAAGTAATAGCTCAAACAACACTTGGAAGTACCAAAAGTAAAAGTACTCTTTATGCACAATTGCTGCATTTACACTGATTTCACATCAGTGATATTGATGCCTTCATGTGCATCATCAGATTCATGTTACACCCGGTAATGATGGAGCTTATAGTTACAATATTTGCTTCTGAAATGTAGTGAAGTTGAAGTATGGGGTTAGCAACAGTTTCTTATATTTCAAGGGAAATTAGTAATTTCCAAAATTATGGCAAACTTAAAATGTTGCATGTTTTTACATAACCAGGCATGTCATCCAGACTTATTTTGGATCGGCAGCTGGAGACCCAGATGGGCCTGTACCAAACAGAACACCAGTCAACACTATAACCCAAGATACTTACTGTCAGAAAATAAATTTAAGTTAAGTACTCACTGCAGGAGAAGTCATAATTCATAATTTTAGGTACAAGGTTATACATGTAAGGTAATATACATATATTCAATAAATGAGGTTTAAAGTAGTGCACACATAAACTACACACTTAACTGCACTGTAGACTATATAGGCAGACAGTCACATATTGCTTCTTCTAATTACCTGATTGATCGTGATGAGGAAAATAAAACACAGCTACAGAGATTGTCGTCTGATTTGTTGAGGTAAATGCACCTTAATATCACACATGGCACCTGAGCATGCCCTGTGGATGTAACATTTGAAGTCTGGGTAAAATAAGAATAACTGTTTTATTTCAAAACACATTAAACATGCAAAAAATTATTGCTGAAAACTTGCAAAAGGTCTGTGAACCATGTAGTACTGAATGGTGGAAATCCAGTAGAGATCTTTTTTTTGGAAGGGGCAGAAAGGAAGCTTGATGATGCACTGGATCCACTGAACTGACTGAACCTCTGGAAACCGAATTCAAAATCCCACTGAGATTTCAACATCACCAAGAAATAACACTCCAGTTTTAGAATATAGCCCTTTTTCAACAGTATGTTATAGAACATGCTTAGTGTTTTAAAATAAGTATGGTAGTTTTTTGAAAAGCGATATAATATTTTTGGTAAACAATATTTAGTTTTATAGCAGCCTATAAAGAACGCCATTTCCAGTGAGCTACATGTTAACGGGCTGAACATCACAGCTCGACAGAAGAGGCGAGTCCATGTGTGAGTGGCAGAGAGCGCAGCCGTGTCTGGAATAACACCAGAACAGGGAGAACTGAGCGCTGCAGATGTTTTTGGACAACAGAGATTACAGCCACATTGTTGAAATAATGATTTTAGAAGAGCGCTTTGCTGAATTTTATGAATGACGTTAGATACCCAGTCTGCCACTCTCAGTGGCTTCACCGGACACACCCCCAGCATTTCAGAGAGTACTGCTTTTTTATTTTTTTTATTTTGAAACCTAATTTTATACACTTGACAATTTTTTTAGCCATTGAAATTTGAGTGGGTGGTTAATAACACCTTTTCTTGTGGTGTGACAAACTCAGAACACATATTTATTAAGGCTTTACCCAGACTTTAATAAATTTCTTAAGGGAAGATTGTAATGTAGAACAAATGGAAAATTTCAGCTAAAATATAGTACACTCACCCTCTTTTCTGAGTGCCACATCAACTTTACAAATAGATTTGTTCCCATAGATTTTTTTAAACATTACATGGACATAAATTGCCTTTTGATTTATGTCACTTAATTAAAACAACTGGTAATATATCACTGTATTTGACAGCTACATGTTGTTAGATATAAAAATGTCACTTTATCAGTTTAACACCACACAACACCAAACGTGATATAAATCAAAGATATAAAACAAGGCAAGAGTAGGCAGGGTGAGCATGATGTTAAACTATAAATCAGTGTTTAGAAATAATAAATATCCTCAATTTATTGATCATTTCATGTCCAACACTTCTACGTTTACTTCCTCAGGGGTCTTCTGTTTAAATGGATATGGCTGCTGCACTTTGGAAACCAAAATCGCTGGACTTGGGCTTGTGGATCTTCTTCCTGCTCCTCAACTTCCTTCCTCAAGCCAGGTACGACAACATAGAGTTGAATCTCAGTTTCTCTCTAGTCTGCTTTACAGCCTTCAGTCTTCTCAACCCGTTTCATTCCCTCAACTCTGTTTGTGCTGGTGCTTTGATGTGTTTTATGTAACACCTACATTAATCAGGCCCAATGTAGCAGCAGACACTATAATCTACCCAACAACACATGAAGCTGAAGTCTATCTATATTGAAGGCAGATAAAAAGCAAGACATACTTTTTTGTTATTGCACTGTGGGATGATGCCAGTTTTCAGTTTGACAAATGAAATAACCAGAGCTCCAACGGTTTCCACAAAAACCGCAGGACTGCCCAGGAGAACCTTCAGCATTGAATGATGAAGGAAAGAATGCTTTCTTTTCTCCTAAACTCTCACTAGACTCAAGAACTTCCTGAACTGTGACTTCAGCATTTCTGGGCAAGGATTAAAATAGAACCTGTGCAACCTTGTCCTAAATTAGTCCAAAAAAGAGAAAACTTTAAGTGAGCATATCCTCGCATCTAAATGGAGCCAATGTTCTCTTCTGCATCAGTCTAATTTGGTGTGTGTGGTGAATTAATTTGCATTGTGAGGTGCACCACAGCTATGATTTTTTCCCATTCGCAGCATTTTAACTCCTGCATCTTGTGCACATTTTTCAGTTTGTGTGTTAGAGTCAGCAAAAAAAGAAGCTGCAGCATGTCTAGGAGCCATTCTAATCATAGTCCTTTTACTGTCAAACCAAGATATTGTTCAGGTTGCCATGTTAGCATAGTTGATAAGGTTGGATGTTATGGCAGGGAGACGCTGCGGAGTGTAAATCACTTTAAGATTTTGCACGCTAGGAAAGGCTCAACGAAACAGAAAGAAAGCAGGCCGGGGATGGAAATCAGAACAGTGTGACAGGGATTAGCCCAGTTTGCTTTGTCATTGTGCCACTTGGCTCTCCTTGCTTATTAGGAGCACACTGCACTTGTAATTACATATATTAAATGGAAATGTGTGGCTTGGTTCACCTAGGAGAAGGTGCTGGCTGAGCCTGAACCTGTAAAAGATCTTTGTCAATACTGTAAGTAGCTTGGCCTTATTGTGACTGTTCATTTAACAACATATTATATGTTCACCTGAAGAACTTAAGGGCAAAGTACGTAATCGTATGTATAAACCTAATGTATCACTGACTTATAGGCCCAGGCCTTATCACTTAATATCACTGGGTGGTTAAATGGGCCCAAATCCCTGCAGCCATGCCCAATCTTTTGGGAAGCGTTCCCATAAGAGTGGAGACTATTGTAGCAGTATATTGAAAAAGGACCATATCAGTTATTTTGCATGTTTATGCTGAAAACCATGTGCTTACACCTTCTGTTGGGGGCATTCGACATAACGTAAATACTGCAACTATTACTTGTTGTGATCCCTTATTTTAATGTTAGGAATGTAATTTAATCTTATAGTAACTCAGTTGTACCAAGTGTAGCAGAGTAATGATGTTAAACAGTTAAGGATTTATTCAAAAAGCAGGACACCTACAATCAAATCTAGTGTTAAATCTAGAGGACTAATTAGATGGTTGACTGCCAAAATGAACTTTCTGATTTCTTTTGATCAAACAAAATATATCCAACTAAAAGTAACATTAACCTATCTTAACTTTTAATAAATGTTGAAGTCAGAGCTAAAATTCACATTACATGTGTAACCACAGAACTATTAGAAATATTTTTATTCACCTTGTTCAACAAAAAACAAAAATTGTTCATATTTAACTCATATATTCATAGTTAGTTTTTTCAAAGTGGAAGAAATAATGAGAGAGGTCCTTGTTTTAATTATTTAGCATGACGCCAGGAAAGGAAATTGAAGATGTAATTATTGGCATTAGTATTCAAGATGTTGTTAATGAATAGAAATATGGAAAAATCATGAGATGTGATGAGAGTAGCAGGTGAATAATAGAAAGTCCTGACATATTCAGGGACAGAAAATTGTTATCACCTCCGTTCCAGCAGGGCCCAAGCTGTCAATGTGATTCATTATGCATGGACCCAATAGAGCACATGACGAGAATTTTCACAAATGTTACTCTTTCTGCAGTTATTTGAGACATGAGGCAGTGCACATATGTAAAGTCCTAACAGCAGTCTTTACTTAGCACATTTTACCCAGTTTGAATTGCACTGATGTAAATATGCTGTAACACATTAACTGTCCATCAAAGTTGAAGTTGTTGAAGTTTAGAAATAATCCTCATCAGCATGCACATGCTCTCAGATTATCTGCGTATCAGCAGAGCGGTTTCTCTGTGAGAGCTGGCACATCCCCGATGCCCACTGATGCTATCAGCAGGCTCCAAATCGGCTTTACTACAGTTGAGGCAGGAGACTTTCCTAATGGATTAAGGTGTAACAGCCAAATCCTTTATATAAGGGTCTGTCATTCTGAACATCCCCAAATTTCCTTATTTCTTGTGCATTGAAAGATAGGGCATGATTTAGCAATTATCCCAAAGAATCTGTGTATTACACATGTATGAGATGGCTGTAGTTATTTCCACCCTGCGAAGGTCTTTCATTCCCTCAGCTCGCTTCCAGTCCCCTGACCTTTCCCTACTGCAGTCAACACTTAACAAATGTGGACAGACGGGCCATCTTGTTGTCTGTTTTGTTTGTAATCTGTTGCCAAGCTTCTGGCTAATGTGGCACATAATCAATAGCTATAAGGAAGAGAGTGCTAAATGTACACTTTGCCTACGGATTGGCTCTCAAGTTGGCCAGGCTTTAGTCACTTTCTCACCTCATTTCACATGAATTATTCACGGCATAGCAGAGAGGGGCATCACTTTGAGATGTGACCTGGTCAACAGATAGCATTCTGTTTCAGTAGAGTTGACCTGTTGTCACAGGTCCAGACAAGGGCAATGTATTCATGGATAAAACCACTTTGCTGATAGAACAACCAGGCAAATCTCTGTGGAGTCACTGACAGTAACTAAAGCCTCCTGTTTCAATTTACTGACAACATGTGAGATACTGAACCATTTTACTCTCAGCTTAACTGATGAGCATTATAACAATACAATGGACCAAAATCATCTTTATAGCCAAGTCAGGGATTAATCAACAGCACTGGATAATTTAATAATAATAATAATAACAACAACAAAATTAATAACTGATACTTTATTCATCCGTGTGGAAATTCTTGTGGACAGAATGATGGAAAGGATTCATCTCCTTTAGTTTTTCTCCCCCTCTTCTCATGTTCTTAATTCTTTTGAAGTTTCATTGATTTGATTTCTAATTGCTTTGAATTCCTGCCAATATTCTCTTTACGAGGTAGCTGCTAACTAACTGACTCAGAAGAGTGCAATTTCATAGAGAATGCACAGAGAAGCTGTAAATAATTGGAGAATTTTTGCTTGTAGCAACAGTGGTGTCGTGAAATCAGTGTCCTTCCCACATCCCAAGTTCTTTAAAGGTTTCATTGATCTGTGTTCTTATCACTTTTGAGTTTCAGTCAATTTGTCATTGACATAGTGAGCATCTGGCCAATGATTTCCACAGCAACCAATTAGCGGACATCCCCAGGAGGCATGAATCACACTGAAACAAATCAAACCCAGAATGTGTCTGAATGCAGACCACACAATCCTGGATATAAACATATTCTCCACTAATATTAACATATTAGATTAAATTGTGTTTTGGCTTTCTTTGTTATTGTTGTTGTTTTAGCATAGCACAAGTCTTACCTGTGTGTGTTATGTATGACTAACATTGCACAAAGCACTGTTCAAGAATCACAGTGTGGAGCAATGCTGTGAATAAACAGGCTATCCAATACAGTAACGGCACATCTGAATATGTTTCAGAGACTGAAAGTGTGGCAAACAAAATGTTTGTAGTGGCTTTCCATGGAACAGGTAGAAGTAAAATTATACAAGGAAAACAAATTTACTTACATACTGGAGAATTCAGTGAGGCACAAACCAGCTGTATTGCATAGTTTAACAACTCAGCCTATCAAATAACAGCTAAGCTTGCTGTGGAACAGGCAATTCAATAATTTCTTTGAGATGGGTGGTTATGATTCTCAACTGTGTGCTTTTAGAAACTGCATGTTAATCTGCAGATAGAAAGACAACATGTAGTATGAGTGCTGTTTCTATTAACTACTCTCAAATGTATGGTTTGAGGCTCGTACTAATGCGGCTCATTTGGAGGTCGTGCAGTGGTAAAGTGGCCACATTATGCTTAATTCAGGGTTTATACAGGCCTTGTGAACTTTGAGATAATGCCAGATTTCACTATGTGGCTAGAAGTTAGCAAACAGAAGACCAGAGCTTTGCATACATAGTTAACATACATGACCTTGTAGTCCTTTAAAGTAATTCAATTCAAGACTGTGTGGCCTGAAATAAATGGCATCTGAGACACACATCATGCTTATTCTGTCATTGAAGAACTTGGTTTAGACAAATGTGCTACTGGCAGATGGTGGGACTTACTGTATAGTACACATGTATACATTTGGTTAAAGGTGTGATAAAACTGTACTGTGTAGTTGTTTATGTTCAATACAAACTACGACATACATTGCAGTACGTTTAATGTCTAATCAACCGTGCTGACATTATTGTATTCAAGAGAGAGATTTCAAGGTTCATGATATTCTAAGTGATCTTATTACAGCCCCAATTCCAAGAAAGTTGGGATGCTGTGTGAATCTTCATAGAAAACAGAATGCAATGATTTGCAAAATCTCAAAAACCCATATTTAATTCACAACAGAACATAAAAAACATCAAATATTTAAACTGAGATTTAAACATTATAAGAAAAAAATAAGGTAAATTTGAACTTGATGGCAGCATCCCAACTTTTTTGGAACTAGGGTAGGGAAGCACAGTGACATGAAAATGTTCTGTCTTCCAAACATAGTCTCTGTAACGTTTACTGCCTTTACTGCCAAGGCATTTATTCATGTCAAATTATTGTGAAAAATCTTTATTACTCTGATTTTGAGGCAATTCGATACTTAAAATCTGGGATCCTGTGTCATTTTTGTTATAGTGTTGGGTGCAGTCCAGCAATTATCTATGGATGGCAACTTGTCTTTTATGGATTAGTTTTAAAATGACTTATAATTCTTATGCGAAGTTGGCAAGACACAGTAATGTATCTACATTACCCCACGATTTATACTGGCCAATTCACTTTGGCTGATTGTGTTAATATACACTTAACTCCAGTGTACTGATTGTTATATTGAATATGTGCAGTAGGAAGCTATTATTTGTTACAAATAAAGAATACACAGTGTGATGTGAGCCACAGCATGGTGATATACTGTAAGTGTCTTTCTGGAAGTGGCAAGACAGTCTCAATGTTGCCTGCAAGCTTCTGACAGCGTCCCAGGTGTGGGATAGTTACATAACACGCCAGTTTACCTATAGTAAGTTTGCAGTCCACTGGGCCCATTTGTGGATTTTTCTTGCCTCATTAATCCAGTTTTGGCACCTGTTACTTTCAGGTGTGACAGTTTCCATCTACCTGTTTTCATGCAGATAAATAAAAACAGTGGAGATTTCCAGTGGAAACAGGGGAAATCTGAGAAAAAACTGCTAAAAAGTTTTCTACATTTTGCTCAGGTGGAAATTTTATTGATAAAAGCAAGTTGCGTCAAAGTGCAATAGAAACATACATGTAATATGTGACTTTAATATTCAATGAAGCCTCTGCTCCATAGACGAGATAAAAACTTGTGGCAGTGTTCAAAACTGTAACCACGTTCTTCTGCAATAGTTTAATGGCACCAACAATTTTGTAAAATAATGAATAATAAAGAATCAATTTGCCATTTCTTTTGCCAGTTGTCTGGAAATTCTGTTACAATAGGACATCAGTTTGGATGTGAACTTTATTATTTTTTGTCTCATCCCAGTCTATTAAGTGCTTCTCCTTCTTGCAGTGATTTGACATTGTTGACTTCAGAGACATTTTAATTTTAAGAAGGCTGGAAGTCAGTGTCATGTAAAAATGTCTAAATAGTATTATGAGTAGAAATGTCCAATCTGCCTTTTGCCTTCATGAGCTTCAACAGCAAATGTATAGACTAATAGAATTTATATACCCTAATGTCTACAGGTACTGAAGCTGAAAGTATGAGTTGATAGGCAGAAAATTAATTGGCAACAATTGTGATTACATTAACATGTAGTCATTTGGCAGACGCTTTTATCCAAAGCGACTTACAAGTGAGGAACAAAGAAGCAACAAATGTAAGTCAAGGAGAAGATATTGAAAGCAAAGTGCCATGAGAAGATTTTTTTTTAGACATAAGAGCTAGAGAATGGAGAAAGAGTTTTATGTTATGTTATGTTATTTTACTTTATTTAGCATAGTAGTAGTTTTTAAGTGCACAGGACTTGGTAGACAGTTTTTTGAATATTGTGAGTGAGAGGGCTAAACGAGCAGAGTTAGGTAGCTCGTTCCACCACCACGCCACCATTAAGCTGAAAAGCTTTGCTTAGGATCTTTTTCTGTGTGGTGCAGATCACAGTGGACAAGAGGGGCAGTAGACCTGGATTATGGTGCTCGGAAAGGAAGGTGCTGTTGATTTGACCATATTGTGTCAGAGCTTTGAATCTGATGTGGTGTGCTGACCACAGTTATGAACGTATCCTTTTTGACTGATAAAAAAATGAGACATTCTGCTGCATTTCGGATCAAGTTGAATTGTGCATAATGGTAGCCCTGTCTGTAGGGCGTTGCATTAGTCAAGACGAGATATGACAAGTGTCTGCACAAGGAGTTGGGTAGAATATTCAGACAGGTAGGGCCTGATTTTTTAGATGCTGTAGAGGGCAAAATCTGCTGCCAGAGAGATGGAGGAGATGTGGTCAGCAAAGTTTACATGGTCATCATTGGTTCCCCCAGATTTCTAGGAGGCTTTGTGGGGTGAATCACTGAAGATCCCAAGTTGATGTTGATGCTGTGACCTCAGCAGACCTTGCAGCCATTCACCTAGAACTCCTGTCTCGAAGATTATTGATTATTAATTAATTATACAGACAAATATGTTGATGTTACAGCTTATTTAGAGAATATTCTACCTTTCTTTTTCTTATGTGATAATAAAATTAAAAGCTCAAGTAATTTGAAGAGGTCACCTTGGTCTTTAGGTGTTTCAGATTAGAATTATTCAGTATCTTCTGACATTTTATGGACCCATAGATCATGGCAGCAGCAAGTGGTTATAACCATCTTCTCAAGAAGTCTCATTACACATTTGCAGATATTACAGATCACATTTTAAGATTCCATTATGTTAAATCTTTTTCCCTTGGTCTGAGTGCTATATATGTACACTACTGTACTGTAATAACTTGTGTGTATGGAAGGTCATCTGTGTGTCCTAAAAGTCACAGTGTGATTGGACATGATGTAAGTTGCAGTGAAGGATACAGGTTGCCACAGACAAGTCTTTACTGCAGAGGCTGTTCTGAAAACAATTTAAACTGAATGAATAATGAAAAATTTACTGTGATTTAACAAATGTTGAAATTTGCACATTTACCCTCCTGTTCATACACTGTTCAAAACTACTTTCATAACACCATATGGTACCTGTGAGAAATATGCACTAGTTCAATAGAATGAGTAGATTTGTATCCTTGTGGGCTGGAAATAGTCATTTCTGCTGGAGTCAGCAAAAAAAAAAGAGCAGAAATCAAGTTTAAGGGAGCATAGCGATCAGAGACAAGGAGAGAGAACATGTGTTACTGAGATGGAAAACGATGAAAGGATAACACCGCTGTCAAGGATCCGAGTAATGAGAAAATGGAGCTTCAGTATTTTCAGCTTTTGTGGCACAGCCCAGCCAGATGGGGATACATATGTTGGCTGTAAAACCTGTGAAACACTGTTGTAAGCGCCCTTTACCTGTGACTTTAGTATCACTAAATCAAGGCATTTAAGGCCATATAAAAAGAGACATACACATACAACACTGGCTGGATGGAAATTACATGGAACGTGGTATGGCCTGCATAGCCAGGATTTATGTGTACACGTTACAATAAACTCAGCACGGTCCTATTTGATGTATTGGATTCTGTTTGTGCCACTATCCTATAGCTGTAATAACTCTGCATTCCTGGAAAAGTGTAATATGGTTTTGGATTAAAAAAGGGGGGGTTGTTGGTCTTTGAGATTGTCAGCTCTTGAGTTGTTTTTAATCTAGCCTTCCTGGAACTTTAAGGGATATTATTTACCATATGAACTTGTTTAGTCCTGCCATCATCTTCCTTGAAAAATAACCACATCTTTTAAGGAGTCAGGCTTTATGGTTCTCCATATCACAGCGTGATATTGAGCGTGCTTACAGTTATAAATGATTGCTTCACTGCTGCTGATGCTGGTGATTGCACTTTTGTAATCTCTGTACACTAGATATCATTGCTGCATGTGACAGAGGACTGCGGCTTTCCCCTAGAATTACCTCAGAAAGTAGGCTGGTGTCACAAACACTGATATCACTCGTTTCAGATCATATCTTTACATTAGATAATTTCCTGCTGCTGCAGGGGGGCCACCATTACGTGACTTAGATTTGTCACTTCAAATGAAATGCTATATAATCTCTATTAAGGAATAGTTACAGTAACACCTTGCTGTGGTTCTCCACAGAGAGTCTAAATGTGCTGACATAATAGTTTCCTTTTGTCTGAACCTTTGAAGCCCTTCAGATGACAGGTGATGTCTCTGTTTGCAGCCGACACCGGAAAGACATCTCTCCGCTCTCCCTCTGACCTTGGTTGTCACGGTAGTGAATTAAAGCCAGTTAAAGGACAACAAGAGAAGTGAAAACTGTTAAAAATCCAAGATCAAGTAAGGCAGGAGCTTTTACACCGATGGGCAGGGGAATTCAGACTGTGTGTGGGAGTAGACAGGACGTGTGCATTCAGAATGAAGACAGGCAGCGTGTTAGAAATGGATGGAGCAGTGTAGCTGAACAAAAGACAAGAATATGCACAAAATGATGCTGCACATTTAAAAAGAGCTTGACACTGAGTAGATTTGTCTTACTTGCAGGATTTCTCAGTAGATGACAGAAATGTCATACAGTTAGGTCCATAAATAATGGAATGACGATAAGCTTTGAAGCATTTGTCCTCTGAACACCACCACACTGAATTTGAAATGAAACACTCAAGATGTGAGCAAAGTCAAAACTTTCAGCTTTAATTCAAGGGGTTTTACAAAAGTGTGGCATTAACCATTCAGGAATTAAAGCTATTTTCATACACACACTCCTCATAAATAATTGGAAAAATGGCTTACACGCAGTTGCATGGCCAGGTGTGGCCTGTTCCCTCATTACTCCATGACTAATCAAGCAGATAAAAGGCCTGGAGGTGGTTCTGAGTGTTAGATTTGCATTTGGTAACTGTTCACTGGAACTCTCAACATGAGGTTGAAAGATGTGTCTATGCAAGTGAAGGGGGCCATCATTAGGCTGAAAAAACACAATAAAACCCATAACAGAGATCGGGAGTGATCAATAAAAACAGTTTGGAACATTCTTAAAAAGTGGAAATTAACGGACAGCTCAGCATCAGCAAAAGGCCTTAAAGACCAAGGAATACAGCTAAAGAGGATGACCGCAGAATTATGTCCATGGTGAAGAAGAACCATGGACAGAACCAGAATACCACATCATCTGCCAAACATGACGGAGGCAGTGTTATGACATGAGCATGTTTGGCTGCCAGTGGAACCATGTCACTGGTGTTTATTGATGACCTGACTGCTGATAAAAGTACCAAGATAAATTCTGAATAATACTCTATTATATATACTCTCTGGCTTAGATTCAGTGCTCCAAGTGCTGCAAAACTGATAGGACAGTGCTTTACAGTGCAGATAGATAATAACCCAAAACATAAAGTAAAAGTTACCCAGAGTTTCTCAAGGCAAAGATACTGGGATATTCTTTACTAGCCAAGTCAGTCACCTGATGTCAACCTGATGGAGCATACTTTTCACTTTCTGAAGACAAGACTAAAGGCAGAAAGACCTACAAACAAGCATCAACTGAAGGCAGCTTCAGTGAAGGCCTGGGAAAGCATCTCAAGGGATGAAACTCAGCATTTGGTCATGTTCATGGGTTCCAATTCAATTCAACTCAATTCAGTTTTAGTTATATATCGCCAAATCACAACATAAGTCATCTCAATGCATTTTACAGTGTAAGGTTTAAGACCTTAAACAGAATATAAATATCATCTGCCATCTGCCTCGACCGGTTGGGGTGACTTCAGGCAGTCATTGACAAAAGGATTTTTGCAAAGTATGAAAGGCAATTCTTATTTCTGTAATTATGTTATGTAAAAAAATGGGGGGGTGTCTGTGAAAATGGCTGTAAATAACACTGCTCTAAAATACATTTTTGTAACGTTACCAAAAAAACACCTACATATTGCTGCAAGTAATTATTGCCCCAGCTTCCATGAAGATAGCATCGCTTTTTTCAATACCATCAAGTAAAATGTATGTTACAGCAGTGTTGGACTATTTGTTGGTAGTACCAGCTGGGAATTAACATTTTCCAATTGATTTTATTTTGTTTTTACTTGTTCTACTGCCTGAACAGATTGTGCCTGATAAACACAGTCTCCAGCTTTGGGCTTGTAATGGTGATCAATGGGCCAAGGAGGTCCCAAAGCAGCTTCCACCTTGCTTTAACTGGAAGTGTTTAATAGATGCTGGGGAGGAAATACCATAGCCATAGATGTCACTGCTGAACAACTATTGACATCCTTTTCCCAAGTTTTCCCAAGTTCTAATCAAGAAAGCCAATGCAAATCTCTTGGTACTGTCTGAAATTTGTAACAGTTTGTTCTCTAAAGTCAGTATAATGGGTGAAAGTAGTCTGCACTCTGAAATAATGTTCCCAGCAGCCACATAAGGTAAATTGGCATCTAATGCAAACACACATTATAAAGTGTGTCCAGTGGAGGTGGTTCAGGCATTTGCTTAAAATGTCCCCAGGTGCCTGGTTTAGAAAGTGTGCCAACCATGGCCAACTGGGAAAAAACCCTGGGGCTGACCTAAAACATGCTGGAGGAGCTCCAGCCCAGCTGGCAGAGGAGCGCCTGGGGATCCCACAGGAGAAGCAAGAGGAAGTTATATGGGAAAGATGGATAGCTGGATAGCTGGATAGCTGGATGGATGGATGGATGGATGGATATTGTGCAGCTGCAGCTCAACAGCTTTACAATGTATTTTGCGTAAAAAGATGATGAGAAGAGAACATGATATAACTGATACTATATTAATCCCCTTGGGGGAAATCTTGTGGACAGGCGGCTGCTTTTCAGGTGCTAAGAGTTTGAGGTTCAGTGTCTTGTATAAGGACACTTTGACAACTGCCCAACTGAAGCTCAGCCGCCCCTGAATTTGACTACATTATGAGTCAACGGCCATGACAACAGCTCTCAGAGTCTTTACTTTGAGCCAGATTGTATCATTAACATGGTAACATGTCACAGTGACAATGCTAACATGCTGATGTACAGCAGATGTGTTTACCGTCATTGTTTAGGTGTCAGCATGTTAACATCTGGTAATTAGAACAAGACACAAAGTACAGTTGAGGCTAATATGATTTTTTTGGTTTATTTTAACCCAAAGTATTGACCAAATGATGATGGAGCTACATGGAAAGAGGACTCTAACCATTCAGTTATTACCATTCATGTTGAGGGGAAAATGAATGTGTTTACATTTCACGTCAAAGCATCCAGTTAAAACAAAAAAAACAAGCTATTTCACCTCAGTCCATGCAGTAATACCAGAGAGAGAGAGAGAGAGAGAGATGGACCAAACTCAGACAGACACTAGTTTCTCTACAGTCACACTGCCAGCATGGCTAAAAATTACTCATCTTTGGGATAAAATACAGCCCTCTCTAGTTAGAATATGTTAAAACCACTCTGTTTATATCAATTTTAAAATTTAAAGTGTTTTCATGTTTCATTACATAACTTCTGCTTTCCACAAATTCTAAAATAATAATTCAGGAAAGCTTCCCTGAAATACTTAAAACAAAGTACATGAAAGTAGTGACATAAGAAATTTTGTCCTAGATGAATGATTGTAGATGAGGCAGTCATCCCTGGAGTCAGCCAAAGCTACAGTACTCTGTTAGCAGCTATTGCACCCCCACCCCCCCTTCAGCTTCTCTCTGTGCATATTATCTGCTCAAAACAGGCAAGTGGAAGGCAGAAGAAAGAAGCAAACAAAAAAAAATCTGTCATATTGTAACAGCTTTGAGTGATACAAGGCATCTACTGTAGGAGACAATATGCTTCATAATGCGCTGCTGCATAACATTGTCAATATATTATTGGTAGACATGGAGACAATATGAGTGGGAGGATCTGGTAGGGAAGATTAGTTATGTCGTAAAGGTTAACTCATGCATGAATTCAAGCTTGGAATTTACTATTTATTAATGAAGAATGTGCTAATTAGACATCTCCTACCCCATGCCTTTGCCAGCCATTGTGGGATTAGATAACAAGAAGATGCAATTAAATATCTGTTGCCACATATATAATAAATAAACGAGTGGCCCTGTAACCGCAGTCAAGTAAAGTCATCAGCTTCCAGTATATCTTTTCTACAAAGCTCCAAGCTGCCTCATTAATCCCCTCCATTCGATTTTGGTCGCCTCAGGCACTCAGCAGCAAGACAGTTCAGTAAGTGTGTCTGGGAACTTGTGGTGGATGAATATCAGGGTTCTTATCGGTCAAACACGGCACACACGTCATTCCTGAGGCGGGGACGCATGCTTAGAGAGAGATGATGTATCTGATTGAGGATGTTCAGGCATTTCCTGGGGTATTTACTTTGAATTCAAGATGTACGATCAACAGCAGCAAAGGTTTGAGATTAAAAGTTTGTTGGGATGAGGATGAATCAAAGAGACTGTGTATTTCTCTTACATTCTTATCACCCTTACCCTAATGTGTGCTCCTCCACTGTACAGCTCCTATATATCCTGTCAGAGGAGCATCATATTCACCAGTTTAACCACAGTTTTTCCACTGAGGTTGTAATCGATTGACTTTTCTAGCAGCACCTCTTGATGCCCCTCTTCCCATAATGTGAATGAAATGTGTGACCTACCACATACACAGAGAGGATTTACTCAGATTTTTCAGCTTCAAATATTCAACATCCAGAAGCTATAGGATAAAATAACTGACCTCATGAAATATGTCAAATCAGTCACACACAAGAACTGTAACTTTTACATTCACTTCTTTTTCAGTCACGTTTATTAGCATCACCCACCCAGCCACGTCAGCCCTTGAAGCACCTTCATCTCATGCTGCCACCCCTGCTCTCATTACTGCTCATTTCCCAGCTTCCCCATTCACTCCACACACACATCCTGGCTGGCAGCAGGCACTCATGTGCCCAGAGAGACCACCGCTACATCTCTTCCCTGGCCAAGCCTGCAATCCTTCACCTGTCAGACTGGTTCAGTGCACAAACCTTGGATTGGAGCCAGCCCACTCACTCAGCCTGTTTCACTAACTCGGCCTGCTGGGCCCACACATACTTGTTACCACGAGCCAACAAAGTCTTTACACACTTCTCACTCTTACATTGTCAGTCACCCACCATGTACTACACTGTGTAAAACTTGGTCACTTTACAGTCTGTAATGAATACCAGTAAAAGAGAACATAAAAGTATGGGAAGCAGAGGTACTTTGGTTTTTGATTATACAAACATATATGCATTAATAAATGGTGCATATTTGCATATTTAAGTATAATATTTTTTGAGTCTCTTCTTACTCATGTTTGAGAGAGAAAAGAGAGAGTATCTACACTTTATTTCAGCTGAAAAACGTCACAAATCCGGTGCCTTTGAGAAATGGGACTAAGCAATAATTAATTAACGAGATGACTTCTACAGAACACAGCCAATTAAGAAACTTTTGCAGGGTGACATTTTAAGGCAGTGTCTCTTCTTCAGAGAGAGTACACTTCCAGAAAAGTATAAAGTTTTAAATTGTCAATATGCTCCAGGCATATAATATCCCTGGCTCAGTATTTGTGTTTGTGCCATCTAATGATGCCATCAGATCAAATCTGAATGTCATTTTTAAACCCATATTAAAGCTTTTTATGTGTTAATGGCCCAAGAACTGTTAGAAGTATCAGCCAAATATTGAGTTAGAATTTACAATATCTGAATATGAAAGACAATCACTGTCTATATTGAACCGATTCAGGGACATTTAACTTTCTGGGTTTACAACAAAAATCTATTTTTGTTTCTCTTCCAGTCAAACCAGCCTCAGGTTAACACTGTCTACTATTCACTGCTTCATTAAGTCTAAGGTGTTGTTGGATGAGGCAGTGATTGAAGTATGACTTGTTACTTTTGCCAACATGAAATGTCAGACTCTGGTCACTTTCTGTGTCACTGCATTATAAATAAAGCAAACAATATAACAGGTGGAGAAGTCTATGCAATTTAGTTTCCTGCCTATAGCAGCATATTTTACCACCATCTACCAGAGGAAAGTACATTGTGACTATTACACTAGGATTTTTAAGAACATATTTTGACATGTTACACTGGAGGAAGAAAATCACAGGTATAAATAATAAGATTATAATGATAGCTGAGTTGCTTTTTAGCTGCCTCATTTTCAGAGTCTTACTATTGTGCATGCTGACTCACTGTCACACTCTTTACTGAGATACAGAATAACAGAGTAATCATTAGTGGTTACTGTATTTTAACACCCGTGCTTTTCCTGCTTTGACAAGTCAAATTTCCACCATAGAAAAAAAACATATTTTCAGCTTAACTGCCATGCACACCCACACAGATGTGTTCACTTATTCTAATTAAACCTAGAAGTTGTTGTTAGCTCCTGCTACGTTGTCAGAGCTCAGGGTTGTGTGACGGCTGTGGATGGTTTTACACTGACACTGCACAATTAAACACCTGTTTTAGGTAAAAGAGCTCACACGGTGTCTGTTTTTTCATACATGCAAATGTTACAACATGACAAGACAATGTTAGTTTTGTATGGTAATAGTAATTTTGTGTGAGAGTAGATGATGGATGGACACACACACGACATATTTCACTATTTCTGTTTAGCATTGTCATGTTAATTACCAGTTAAAAACTTTTAGTATTTTCTAAATAGTTAAAATGTCCATCATGAGATTGTGGAAACCTTTTTTTATATCCCATTGCTATGGGTGCGTCCTCCATCCATTGTAAACAGGAACTAGTCTGCAGACCCTTTAGACATTTTGCCTTGTCATATGAGCAAAATAACAGCCATAACTAATAACATTAGGGATTCAATTCACAATGACAGTTTGATTTCATTTACAGCAATTGTCAAAAAAAAGTCACAATGAGCCACTATGCACAATAGCAGTACTCAGAAACACACCCGACACAACATGACATAAACAGCTGAGTGTGGTAGCTCCATCAGAGATGAGGGAGGTCCGAGAGCGGAGCAGGAGAACCTGCTGAGGCGTGTTGCTCAGGTGAGAGAGAGAGAGGAGGAGAACGATCCACTTAGACTGATGCGGGAGGGTCTGACTGGGTCTTTTCCCAAATGGTCTCCAAAGGTTTTCCAGGCTCATCTCACACAACACAACACTGGTTAATATGCATCAGTCATCTCATGATTAATTACTCACAAATCACTTTTAATTGTCAGGCATCAGTTTCACAGTGACTACACCGAGTAATGCAATCAGACATCACAGCAGTTATTGATTTAGCATTACACTGACATGTGAGTAGGTGCTGTGAATATCTGGAGGTAAAAGACTACCTTTACCTTTTCTGCTCCTTATGAAACTTGTTTCCCCTTCAGGAAAAAAAATGAGACACACATTTAACAATGTCAGTTGTAGCGGTGACAAGTTTGTTCTCTACAGTGTTTCTTCCTTATATGTGAGCACTTCAGGGATATAATATACTCCGTTCTATCCTCTTTTCTTTTTTTAAGACGTGTTTATGTGCTTGCATGGAGACGCGGAATAATGAAGGGAACTGAGGAAGCAAAACAAGCAGCTGGCATGATTAGAAAATCTATGTGTTGAAACAAAAATGTCTTCAAATTCAGAGGAAATGTCCCATTTCTTTGTCCTCATCAGTGGATTTAAACAGCTGGCTCATACTGGAAGGGGTTAGCATGTGTGCGTCTGTGTGTTTGAGAGAGAGTGTGCGAGTGCTTTAGTAAAACACGCAGCTGTGACACACCACACGAGTACTTTGTTTTTCTGAAGTGGATATTTCAGTGTGGAGAAGACGTCGTTAAAATGGTTTCTCGGGGACTCAAGTTTTCTCATTAATATTTGAATCTCCACTGGTGCTGTCAGAGAGGCCACAAAGGCTTTTTGTTTAATATATGATTTATGTTAAGTGAGATATGACCCATTGCTGTTAAACTAGCCTCAGGCATTTCTACAGCTATTTTTATATTTGGTGTTTTCCGAGTGTTTGACTGCGCCATCTTCAATATGATGAAAATCGTGAGCTTAGTGTTTAAAAGGCTCACACTCAGTGGATTGCATTGATTGAGCCTGAAATATCTGACATCATCTGGCTAATCACTAGTATGTTTATCAACATTTTAATCCTCAAGATTCATCAACACCTGTTGTCACCATGGTAACAGTGAGTGCTGTTTAATACTGTACATCTTTAAACTGATCTGCCATCAAAACATTTTTTATTGCCTTCTTCACAATCAGCCCAGTGGTTCACCAACTGAACGTTGCATACATTCATCATTTCCTGTTTATGTGAATATCAATCCAGCCGCAGACTCCACCACAGCTACACAGAGTGACAGCTGCTGAATGTAAATGCACTGAATGATAACCATAAAACTTTCAAAATATTTTTTTGATCTCATGAAAATCTTTATCTTTAAAACTTTATAAAGGCAAACCAAAAAAAAAAGTCATCATTAATGCCACCATGTTAGGAGGAAGCAATGTTCAAAGACAAACATAAGGGGGAGGGCAAATGGCTGAAGAGTTACTGGAGTGGAGTGGTATAGAAGACTTTCTAACGTAATAGTTTAGATTATTCATTTAAAATAAAGCACCTTATGCTTTCTCTTTTATTTGTGTACTTCATGTTACTGTAACCATTACAAATATAGAGGAACAATTGCAATGTAGAGGAAATAACTGTTGGAACATGAGGGACCCTGGTGCTTAATTGATATTTATTGCTCACATATGCCCACATTATAGCCACTTAGGTTAGGCTGAAGTCATTTGCCCAAATGCCTCAAAATTATGCATTTCCTGTTAAGGGCTTTGCAAAAATGTCATTATGAACTCCCAAACACTCCAAACCGATAATAATTACAATTGCATACATATGAAGTAGTGACCTTCACCCAGTAAGTGTTTTAATGGATGACTTGTTATTATAGGGAATATTATACTGCAGAAAGCCCTTCCTAGCAAAGGCAGACTTGCTGTTGAGAATAGGGCTTCCATTTAAGCAACTTCCAGGGAAATTTCAGGTTTCTCTTCAAGTCCTAAAGTCCTTAAAGCTCTGTGTCTGTGATGGTCCATCAGAACACAGAGTTGTTGTTGATGGGGATTTTATAGGTCAGCTCCTCAGGCAACTTTAGTTTAATGACAGACAGTACTCATTAACTCATCAGTTATCCACCTACAGTATAGTGGCCTTCTCCTCTCACCACTGTATTATTCTGCGGGGAAGTGTGGGCCCTGTAAAACAATAAGTGGTGGCTGATAGCATATGATGAATTCTCTACTGCTGGGTATTTTCTATTCTATATTGTTTTAGATAGATATTCCAGACAGTAAAGACAAATATAACACACCCAGGCATTATTATCTAAATATTGATTGAAGCCTACTGTGATAGAAATATTAACAGGCAGGGGAAATATACCCTAATTTTGAAAAGAAATATCAAATTTACATTACTGAATATGCACTGTATTAAATTATGATGTATAAAATAAGTCACTTTCCGAATGAAATTTACCTTGTATCATGGCCAAACATGATTAATATGTTCTTGTGTCATTAATTTACACTGGAAGCTGGTATGTTTTAATTAATTACTCATTAATATATCCATTTGTGTGGTGTAGGGTGAAAACACAAAACTATATTCTCGAATATAGACTGAGTTTATGACTGCTGATACAAACAAACAGCAGGTTTTCACACCACTGCACACTGAAGGCATGTTAGTCTCAGTGCTCCTCTTATGGAACAATATATCAAGGTTTTTATTAAAAAAAATTTCTAGCTTCTGACTCCACATTCCTCTCTCCATTTCTTCCTGCAGGACAGTAGTTGGACACAGAGAGCCGTTACCTGATGATAGTAAAGACAATATCACCATTTTTACCCGAATCCTAGACAGGCTGTTGGATGGATATGACAACAGGCTACGTCCTGGCCTAGGAGGTAAGCAAGAGTATTTGTTAAATAAATCAGAGACACCCACAGGGTAAAAAATACTTCATTCTGCTCACAGTGATAGTGCTTCAGCTCTTGAAAATATGGATGCAGCCACACACTGTAAACCTACTTCGGTATATAAAAATGCATCACAGGCAGTTTTTGTACACTCAACAACTTATAATGCCACATAATACTTTAAAACAATGTTATATCATTGATTTATTTTACTTAGACTTACCTATTTTATAATGCTTCTCTATATAAAAAACAGATAACATTAAAATAAATGTAGATATAGGGAAAGACATTACTCATAACTTGAGACTTAGCCTAAGGGTCACTCAGTCACTCACTGTAAACCTACTTGGTTCTATTGGGCATTAAGAGCTAACACATACAGACAATACACGGAAACCAGGATCATACTGAAGTCAGGTTACTTTGTGCTGCACTATTATGGAAATTTGCCTTCCCTTGGCTGGAAGCCTTTGTTCAGTCATGCCCAAATGGCCAATAAACACATGTCAGTGAAAATCCCTCTAATTGATGCTATTTCATCCAAATATTCATCCCCCCTAAGGACGACAAACCACATGACAGCAAGCACACATGCTCAGGCAGGCTTTGCCATTTCTCAGGCACCCAGTTGCAGTGGTCACTTCTCCTCTACTGCTTACTGCTAAAGCCACAAGCATTGCTACCACACTGCAGAAACCACCAGGCTGCATGACCTGGACCCTGTGAGAGCAACTAGGGAGAAGAACTACAAGATTTTCATGTCATATCCTGCCTCTGTATAGATTTTCACACCTCCGAGCACAAGGAGGTGGTAAGGCCTGCACCAGTCAGCGCTTATAGTCATGTAGAGCAGTGAATGAGTTGGCTGGTTTTAGAGGCTGTAGACTCACAGGAAGAGAGACGTTTCCACACATAAGGAAGATTTTATTACATTTTATCACATTTTTATCAAGGCTTATATTGTAGATTTGATGTTTCCAAATTTAAATTGTGTTTGTTTTATTCATTGTTGTGTTCATTACAAAACACTATAGTTCATTACATGTGTTGTTTCCTGGAATAGCAACACAATAGATCATTTTGTGTTGCAAATGCAGCTAAAATAATTTCAAAATACATTGTGGAATTACCAAAACTTAGTAATAAATAGACCGGTTTATGACACACTTGTTGGGTCCCTCCTCAGTAAAGCAAGTGTGCTCAATCAAAGTCGAGGGCTTCTACCTGCACCAGAACAAGACTACCAATCTTCCTCCTGTTGGCCACCCCCATGACCCAGAACCCACAGTTAGAAACCGCCATGTTGAACCAGACAAATAGAATGGATAGAAACTGGAGAAAAGCATTTAATTTCATTTTTGGCTGCATCTATTAGCTCTGCCCTATGCTCTGGAGCATTGCTGTAAACAGAAACAGGGCGAATCATTCTGTTACCTCGCTTATGCCTGCCATGCAAACTGCTGACTTGGTGTTGTGATAATCACGTATTTGTGAGAGCTATTTGTGTCGCAGAAATGATTAATGTGGAAGAGGATCTCCTCTCTCATGGGGGCCCTTTGCCAGTGGGTTGGAGACTTCACCTGTGGGTGGTCACTTAGATCTGGGACACAGTTAGAGCTGAGGATCTATTCACTTTTAAAGCAAAGCCTCATCACTCTCTAGTTGTTGCACCACTGGGAGCAGCTGTCTCACCAGCGGCCCAAAAGTCTGCTTTACACATTTGCCCCAGAGGAGCTGAGTCAGCCCACACTGAAGAGGGCAAATTTTGATATGTCACACCCTTGATGCTTTGTTAAATGTGAAGTATTTGCAAACAATCCTTCCACGTCTGTTGATCACATTTTAAAGTCCCGAGTAACTTACTGCATAATGATCAAATTGTGCAGGATCAAGAATCATCTATAAATTATTACAGAACAAAAGCAATTATGGAGCTTGTAATGTAACAATGTGCAATGATACATGTAATTAGAATTAACAGGAATTTACAAAACTGAAAACCCTGCAACAGTCATGCCAGATTCATACTACAATAAACTGCATCGTGTCTAATGTGATTATAATGTGTGTACAGAAATGGCTAATGGCAACAAAATGTGCCCATTATTTGAATAAAAATACATACAGACCAACATCTTTATTGCTGAGCTGCTGCATTTTATTCCCGAACCAGCGGTCCTTAGGCACTGTTAAATGTTTTTTGGGCAGGCTAACTAAAATTATTTTGGGTCAAAAGGGATGTCTTCTCTCCAAAGACGCAGACTTGGGCCTGACCCAAAGCACATTTATGCTGTAGTGGACAGAACTAGTATTTTACTACAAAAGTAGTTTGACTGAATGGAAGACTTTCAAAAGCATCTGTGAAGTTGCTCACAGCAACATTTTTTCCAGTGAAGTGAGAAAAATAAAAAATCCTCTTGAGCCAAATAGTTAGGAGTGCTATAACCAGTGCTGTCTAGCAATACTTGAGTCTACATTATGAGAAATGTCTAACACTGTTTATTCAGAATTATGTTTGTAAATCTGGAAAATATGGTGCATTAACAATGACACGGTTTCGACAAAATGATGCACTAAGACAGTAAGAACCAAGGTATTAATTTGGCCAGAAGGGCACACATTCTTCTGCGAGCCTGAGGCTTTTGTTTTTCTCCTTGATTACAGTTGAATTTCTGTGTGAAGCGGCTTAGTTAAATGCCAACAGGCAAATTTCATCGTCATGTACACAAACAATCAGCACAGAAAAGATAAAGCTGCAGCAAAGCTTTTTGTGCATGGACCGTGGTGTGATGTGCTCTGTTCCATGTTGTCTCTTTCCTCAGAGAGTGTGACAGAAGTGAGGACAAACATCTACGTGACAAGTTTTGGTCCGGTGTCAGATACAGATATGGTGAGTATTATTCTCTTCTCCTTATTTAAGTTTGACAAAAGAGCATTTGTCATTTTGATTTCTGCAACTGTGAACCTCCTTTGCAGAATAACAGTTTAATCCTAGCTACGAATGCACATCATTTATGAGTTAACACTCCCTGCTGTTTCTAATGCAATGTCTCCCCACCTCTTCATTTGGTGTGTGATTCATAGAGTTTGTTTAGATTCTACAGCACCAGAACATCTAGTTCATGCTATCAAAAGCTCTTTTATCTTCGATAGATACATTTTATATTTTAGCATATTAGATGTTTAAGAGGAAAACACTATAAATGGCAATATTATGACACATGAATACTAAAGTAAAGATTTAGTTTACAGTACATATAAGTAATAGATTATTAGGTCTAGGATATTATAAAAAACAAATGTAATTTTCTTATGTTGTTCGTGTTGATATATAAAAGATTAGATTAATCTCCTTTGGGCAGGCAGCTGCATTTAAGGCTGAACAAGACATTGAACCCCAAACCCACACTGCCTCACTGTACATTTCTGATGCTAGTTTCAAAATAAATCAATTGATTTATTTAGTCAAGTGTCATTATAATTATTATGAAATTATTATTTTTGTTAAATAGTACAGTAACAAACCAATCAATCAAAGGAAATTCTTTCACATTCTCTGTGGCCACAGGTTCCAGGTACTTTACACCAATGTTCCCGCTGTAGTCAAAAACTGGTTCTATTAACGACTGAGGTGGACAATAGTAAGGAAATAGAAATGAATTGTTTATATTTTGGTTGGCTAATTGAGCATTTAATACAGGATCTTTTCTAGATGCAATGTCATATGATAAATCTCTGTGGGGCAGGTCATGTTCAAACTTTACAGTCCACAATTCCATGATGATCTTATGGACCAACTGTGTTGAAAGTTTATAAAGAGACACCTTTACATTCACTGCTGATGGCAAAAAATTGCTCACTGAATTATGGTCAGAGCCACTGTTTGTTTTTTTCCATCAATTTTAAACTGATAAACTTGCATCAGCAAACACAATGTGCTGTTGGAACACAGCACTAATGTTAGTGCTGATAATGGGCCTCAGTAAATCTATGTAGATATTCCATTTAATAAAACAGCTGTACAGCTCTACACTGTATTTCTGACCAATTAGATGTTATACAATCAACTTGTCTTTTAAAAACAAGGACATTTCTAATTGACCCCATATATATACATACTTGCATATGGGCTGGGCACTTGTATGTACATGTTTTCATAGCTGAATTACTATGTAGCTCACTTGTAGAGTACATTAGAACCAGACAGACATACAGTATTGCATTAAAAAGGACTCTACAACTCAAAAACAGAAATCCTGGGTTTGGGTTAGACTTCCATATCCTTGAGACCATACCTGCCATTGTGAGGCTACAGTCCGGTGACCGCAATACATTGAAGTGGCTTTGTGAGGGAGCACTGACTCTCTTACTTTGTTGCAATAGACAGTACTTTATCTTTTTCAGCAGATATCACCTCTGGGGTCTCTAGAGGCACTGTTCTAGCCCCAATCTTTTACTCTCTTCACATGCTCCACTTGGTAACATCATGAATCAATGGAAAACAGCACAGACTACAATCAGTGCCACATGCGCTGGCTGCACAGGCCATGGCAACCCACTTGTGGGTCACAGTTAGTGAGGTCACAGCAGGTGTTTTCTTTCTGCTATCAAAGTACCTGTTATTCACACAAACTCACATCTTAGTCTTGTACTCAGTGTACTGTAGCTGCCAAGGTGTCAAGTGCTCCCAGATGTGGAAACACATCATCAGCCTATAGACTTTTTTTTTTTTCCTTTTTGCAGTTTTAGATTTAATGCCAGTATTTCTTGCTCCAAATGCACATGAACACTGCATAAAGGCTTCAAGCGTTTTCTTTTCTCAAGCTCAAAAGACGACCAGTTTTAAGACTTCAAGAAGCATCACACTACGGAACAGATCTGTGAATATAGATTGCAATATGCTGATTACATACATGTTTTTATATAGTATTAGTATGTGTGATACAAGTAGTTTACAAATAAACTTTTTTCTCACCATTTTAATACTTCTATGTTTACATTGCTGTGGGCACAGAGATCTGGACACATCATTGTGTGCAGTTTAGCTTAATGATTTTATTTACATTTACCCAAGTGGGAAAATGTGTATGCGCAGTTTAGATCAGCTGTTATGGAGATTCAGTGCTAATTTTTCTTTACACTCTAATTATTACCTTCACAAAGGTAGAATGTGTTGCAGAGATATTATATGGGATTGCATGAATAAAATATCGGTCATAGATGAGTATTAGGAGCTCTGAGGCCCTTTAAACACAAGAGGGGATGAGAGGACAAGACCAACGATTATACAGTACAGTGAACTAATGTGGACAGTTAGACTGCACTAGAAAAAAAAGGTCTTGACTGTGGACTTTAATAATGAACGGTCTGAATTGCTGAAATTGGTGCCTGGTTCCAAAAAGGAGGACATGCCGAGTGGCTGGGAGGGTGGCTCAGTTTTTTCTTTTGAGTGTAGACTATAACAAGAACTGTTGCTTTTAGTGAGCGAAGAGCTGGTCCTGGTTTATACATCAGGTAATTGTGTAATGCACTGAGGGAGGCTATTTTCATGATTTTTACCAAGTACAGTTGGGCTTTGTGACACTCTTGAATTCTGGTAGTCAGCACCAATGAAGGCAAACCTACAGAGGGTCAGGGTGGTGATCGTGTTTTCTGGTTCATGAGTTTCCAGGCTACCGAGGTCAGAATGAGTCAGATGCATTATTTGAGTGGTGGAGCAGGACAGCCTTGGAGTATCGAGCACTGCAGTGAACAGTTCTGGGAAACAAAAGCATGGAGCAGTTTTCTAGGTCACTTAAAGGAGAGGAAATGACTAATGCTGGAGGTATTTCAGTGTGGAAAGATGCTTTTTAAGGTATTTCCTTGATGCGTTCAAAGAAAAGTGCTGTTCTGGAGACAGTCCACATTTAGCAGATTAATTTGGGGCAGCCATCTAGCCATTTAAATAAAGTGAAGAAAATCAGCTGTATGCTGCCATGTACAAAAATCTTTTAACCCAGTCTGCTTCTTATTAATAATAATAATAATAATAATACTATTACTATGTGTTTCATAACCTTATCAGCTTTTTAATAAGCTTTAAATTCAAAGTGCTCCTTCACATATGAATTTACCACTCTATAAACTCTGATTTAAAGAGTACTAGAAACTGAACCCACAATCGTGAATTCACAGGTGGAAACATCCACTTTTATATAAATGTGGAAATTATTTGTTTAGTTTAGGTTTTAATTACTTCTTAGTTCTCTTACATGCGAACTACTACGACCCAGCCCCTTTTTTGTAAAGGGAAGCAACATAAATAACCATTTGGTATAGGTTAAGTTGGGTATTTGTTGTACTCGTAACAATATAAATATAAAAGAATTGCCACAAAACAAAAGAGGACTCTTAACTCAGAGTTAGACACTACTTTAAAGTGAAAACAGAAATGAACACAACTGAGAGTAGCACCTCTAGAGCTAGTGGAACTAAAGTGAGTGAGGGAATGTGTATGTGTATGTGTGCGTGTGGTAGATGGGTTTACAACCTGGTCTAGTCTCCAGGCAACGGACTATCAAATAAAACACACAGTATACGTAATATCCACAAATCAGTGAACGCACATTCAACAGGCTCAATGACGAGCTGCTCACATTAAATTACAGCTGTCCCAAATGACTTCTAAACTACGCTTTTGATGCTTGTGGTGAAGTTGCTGCAGCTTGATTGGAGCACGGGACCCAGGCGTCGGTCTAATCGATGAAGAGGGCAGGCGGAGAGGGAAGAAAGTGGGGGCATCTGAGGCACCAATCCCATTAAGGAATCCACACATACTAATTTGCTTGAACACTCAAAACATTAGACACATAGGAAGAGGAGGCCGAAAGGCTATAACACTAACATTTGTTGATTAGCATTATACACAGTGCACCCGGTACAGTATACACTTTAGCTGACTTTAGTGAAAATGTCGTAGGTTTTGCAGGTCCAGTACTTTCTCCGATTCTCTGATCTAGCACATTAATGAGTTAGCATTTCAGTCTGGTTACTTGACCACAGTCATGCATCCTGAGGAGATCAAGAAAGGGTAGCCATGAATGAGTTTGCAAAAAGGTAGGACCAACCCATCCTGTGTCTGAAACAAGTTATTCTTTGAATCTATGTAGATAACGCATAGATACACAGTCAAGACCCATTTTTATAGCAAACCTTCCAATTGTTGTTGAGATATTTCAGTGGACCAACCAGCACTGCTGTCGCTAGCGGCATGGCTTAAAATGTGGAGCATTAAATGGTTGGAGAAACTTTTAAAACTGAAATGTTCCTCCACAGAGCACAGTCTATACCCTAGGCATCTCATCCTTTATGTTGTGTACATCCAGTGGTCCAATTATCCATCTCTGTATGATCAAATGCCCCAGAAATGTCAGCTTCTCCCGCACCCTGAGGGCCAGTTGTTTAGCCTTCTCCAGGACCCAATACGCCACATCTGTGTCTAGTGTCCCACTATTGAAACAGGAAAGAAGCGAACTGCATAATAGGAGCGACACTTGAGTATTAGGTCAATAACAAGACACGTTGTTCAAAGTCATGTCTGATCACCACAGTTTTCTGCCAGACCCAGAATGTGGGTTGCAATCTTGATGCTGATCTCTGGTAAGTGGATGGGTGTGTTTCACTACGTTATGCCTCCCCATTCTCAAATGCTATTGCTGATTTTTCATCTCTGGTTCTGTCGTCCTCCCTCTCCGTACGTCTAAGGAGCCTGTCTTATTCACATGTATGCAGTGTCATGGCACATTTACTTGTTTCATAGTTTGACAGGTCTGTTCTGATGAAATAGGAAGCGATTTAGGCTGTCACAGGTACTGTGCTGAAGCTTGCTCTGACAAAGATGTCACTGACAGCCTGATCTCACCAGAGTTGCACATTCTCTGGGGGTAAGCATTTCTGGAATATGTGACATTTTCACCACTGTATGCTTAAAATTCATAAAACTCAAACTCCAAAATGCCTGAGCAGTTCAAGGTCTTCTGAACAGAACAGATGGAAGTTACTAAAATCCGAAGGTGAACTCCTGGATTTTGCATCAATCATGATGTCCTTGTACAAAGACTCACAAACCCAATAAAGCCCCATTCCATAAGAACACACAGATTTTTTTTATTTATCTTAGATTCTGTTCAGATTAAAAAATATGTACTTTTAAAACAGCACTGAATTTATTTCACTCAACATAAAGGTCATCATGTTCACTACTGTTTACAATAGGAGTCACATGCAAAGCAGGAACAACATCTAGTCTACAGTATATACATATCATATAGAAATTGTACAATCTAATTAGTTAAGGGCCCCGACAAAATGACTAAACAATACTAGGATAGATAGTAGAGATAAATAGATCACACAGGACAAGAGAAGTATATTTTGTGACTTTATTTTTTAAACCCAAATCGGAGCTCAGATCAGATCTGACACTAATCGTAATGTGTTGGTAGTATAAGCTTAACCATGGTCTCTGTTATCAAGTCCTGTGCTTTTTACACCTACTATTGAATCTGATCACCTCCTTTAATTTCAGTGCAGTGCAAGAACACAGCACATCAGTGTACTACTGATGTGCAGTATGTAAACACAATTTACATGGACAATTTTCTTGTGTGCTTTTCTCAAATTGTCTGTTCTCACTCATTTCCCTCTTGAATGTGAGTCACTTTTAGCAGCTTTAACCATAATTGTATAATGTGTTTTATTTATTTTTTTAAAGCATTATGTTTTTTCTGGCTTAAATTATTCGATAAACCTGTTCACCGCAACAAATTCTTCCTTTGTTTACTGCCACCTCATTCTAGGTTGATTATATTTGTGGAACAAAATGTTAGTGTGGCATAGCGAAGTGCTAAAACATGTTTATGCCTTAGAGCTGCAGAAGCTGGTGAATGCTGAAGATAATTGGAGTTGGTATGGGATTCACAACTCATTGCAAATCTCACACAGGTTATACTCCCAGCAGGGAAAGGTGAACGGCACACAAGAAGCGAAGCCAGGGAGAATAATTGACAGCGGGAGAGCAAGAAGGACTTGTAATTAAGACATTAATCGATCTAATCATTACGATGCCCACAGCGAAGTTCAGTGAAGAGCCAGGTCAAACTGATATGCTGCCTCCAGGAATTGGTCTGTATCATTATCGCACCAGGTAATCAGAATGCTATCACTAGTCTGCTGTCAAAAACAAAACCTCCTAATATATATCACACATAATATTTCTGCACAATAAATGGGGGAAACAGCTTTTCATCATCATATTATAATACGTTCCCAGGAGCACTAAATCAAACCTATCAAAGCAGTCTGTAGATAAGATCTGCATGTAGGGTTGTCACCAAGAGCACTGAACAATAATTACTGTGAAAAATATAAATTGGAATCAGCGACTTGTTTGGCTCACCGCGCCTTCAGAGATGACAAGCAGTTTTTTGATATATATGCAGACAAAGAAAATAGATTTTTTTTTTTTAAGCAAATGTATAGTTATTAACCAGATAATTCAGTAAATTATGGGGTAAAACTTGCTGTACAGTAAATGCACAAGATCAGATGTGCACGTGTTGTGATGACTTTATTAAAATGTGACGTATTAACCAAATGTTTAGAATTTAATGAACTCATTAATTCAAGATAAAAAGCTGTATTAATATTCTATCAGATATTAGACAAAACCTTCCTGCCATTATCACGAGCAGACACTGTCGTTTTTTAACGTCTAGACTCATTTAGCCCAGTCTATTCTACATCCTATGTTAACTGCCACCTTATCAGCTGTTGCTACCATTTTCCTCATTTCCTTCCATTGTCATTTTCTCATACTTCAGCCCTGTTAATGGCTGGTTCTCTCCACTGCTCCTCTCCCACTGAGACGCACATTCACATATAAGCAACTAAGACATTTCTTTGTGTACCTGACATGCTGGCTCTTTTTCTTGTTTTTATAATCCCTATTTTTATCTTGTTTGTGCGATATTTTCCTGCACAACACTGCTGTGACAATCTTAAAGTATTTAACCAAGTAATTAACCTTGACTTGAAAACATTAGAGACACGTTTAGTTATGGCATACAGGACAGTGGCTGTGGTTACAACATCATTATGAAACAGAGAAAGAAAAACTGATTGTTTTAATTAATTTTTAAATTAGCTGGCTACTGCAAGTTGTAGAAACATCAGGTTTATGAGAATTAACCTATACAAAACATATTGTTATAATTATTTGCTTCTTTTTGATTGTTTTTAAGCAATAATCAATTGCATTCTATTAGACAGTGATGCAACCTGATTGGCCTGTTTTCATGCCACATCCCTCTCTCTCTCTATTATTCCCATCCAATAAATGGTTATACAATAAAATCTGAAGAAATATATAGATTTTAGCTTTTTAGAGGCTGCAGTCACCAAAATGCTTGATATTTCATGTTTGATATTTTGTCTTGTGTATTTCATATGGAAAACACGTACGCCAACTGTTGCTTTACGCATCCAGGAGTGGCAGAGCAACATTAGCATTCATCTGAAGTCGTGTTTGTGTTCACCTGATGAATCTAAATCCAATATTGACTCTCTTTTCAACATTATTGTTGTCTTGATAAAACCCTTAGGGAAATATCTGGCTCCTTAGCTATTAAAAGCTCCACCCCGTTCCCCAACTAGATTCTAAGTGTGTTTACTATATACTTTAAGTCGGGTAGTAATGCTCTTTGAGCTTGTCACAATCCTTTTCACAATACAGTGTTGATTAGTTGTTAATGTAAAAAATATGAATTATAGTAGTATTAACTAATTTATCAAGCACAAAGTGAATAAGCTTTGAGAGATTCAGATTCAAATTTATTGTTATTGTTGGAGCCACTGTATAGTCAATGGGCCCGTTTACAAATCCGATCATTATCCAATTTCTGGAGTTATCAGACTATTGAGTGATCATGTAAACAGCATTATCTGATAGGCTTTACCAGATAATGGCAGTTATCTGATTATGAGAAACGGAAGTGATATAGTGACATTGTATGAGGAAGACAAAAAAGAAACAGGGCCGATGTTGGAGTCTTACGTTGCTACATACGTGCGTACGTACATACTCCTATGTAATCCAATAATAGACTGAAACATGTAAAGCAGGGTTTTTCGATTATAGCTTTTCTTAAGTATTTCTGATTACTCTTAGTTATCGGATTTATGTGGTCATGTAAACAGGCCCAATGATATAGTTTTATCTAATTGTGTATCTATTTTGTTAACTGAAGCAACATAAAGTCGAAAAGTTATGGATAAACGTTTCAACAGTTGCAGCATTGTTGAATATATACGTAGACTTGGTGACCCAGGACCGTTAGACATATGTACAGTATGTATTTTACCAGCACTTTGAACTTGTCATTCCACTCTTCCCTCTACATATCCTACCCTGTCACTATACACTGCTTTCTATTAAAAGGCAGGTTGCCAAAAAAATAATATATATGCATATAAAAGGAATGCGTGAAGAGTGATTGTGTATTCATGAATCTATTTATAACACTGTCATTCAGGGTTTTAAAATGTTTTTTAAATCACAATTTTTTGCTACAGTAAATCTATTCATGCAGTTGCAACTTTTGAAAAAAGAAACACACACACACACACACATTGAAGTCTACTGTTAGGTAGAAGCTCCGCTCTGTCTCTTCTGTCAAAGAGAAATCAATCACTCAGTCCCTGGAGGAACACCAGCTGGCATTTGAACTGATTGTGCTACTTGGCCTTGTGTTGAGATTAACCATGTTTTTTTCTTTTTTCAAATGAATTCCCTATATTTACAGGAGGTTTCTGTCTGAAGGAAACAAACACGTGATGGATTGCCCAGCTGGACTATATTGTCATTTTTAATGTATTCACTACTGGTTATTTTACATTGGTTGGAGGGAAATTTAGCATCTTATGAAGAAAAGACAAGAAAAATAAATTGCATAACATGGGTGTAACAGGTGATGAAAATTAAAATGGTACAGGGTGCCTTCTGTGCCAGGATGAAACTAACTTTCCAGAAGGTAATGAGTAAAGCTAGATGAGACTCTGACCTGAAGGGTTTGTTGTTGTCTACATGGGTACCTAATTCATGACAACAGTCTGGTAAAATCAGCACTGAAGAGTAGAGCCAGCTCGACCCATTTTGGCGCTCCAGGCGAGAATACGACTTGGCCCCCCGTAATCAACCCCCCATCAACCCGTCTTTGAGGTCGGATCCAGTCTTTCTCTCTTTCTCCCACTCTTTAATTTATTTTTCCATATCTTCCTCACTTATTCCCGGACATTGTAGCTCTGTCAGGTGGAGGTGTGTGTGTGTGTGTGTGTCTGTGCGGGCTGTGGACGGATCCTGGCTGTGAAAGGACAAACTATTGCGTTTCACTTTATTGTGGAGAGAATCATTAGGGTTCATACATTGAGCAAAACCCAAATAAGTAACTACACTTTAGAAAACAATCTCAAAAACCCGCGACTGACGATATTTGCAAGCAACTATTTTTTAGGGCTTGAAACTGCCCCCCTCCAGCAAGTGGCGCCCTAGGCAACCGCCTAGTTCGCCTATGCCAAGAGCCGGCACTGCTGAAGAGCATAAATTGGATTTTAATCTCGGTTTATTATTAGGTGTGGAAATGTAGATAAAAAAAAGAAAGACGTGTTTGAGGGACACCTGTTCCTTCACGCTTGCTTTTATCAGACTGTGAAGTTCTCTGTGTGCTTTATTAAGAGCACTGTACCGAGGACAGATGCTGTGTAATTGTTTTATGATCCTGTGGTTTTGCAGACCTTGGGGAGGTCAAATTACATCAATTAACAGACGTCCATCCTGCGCTGTTCAGTTGATGTGTGGCATGAAAACTGTACACCTCTCCTGCTGAGGACAATGGCTTCCTGTTGTTAAAGCTGCTGAGAAATAACATTATCAGTTTTTCACTCAGGGAGCAGCCAGTTACAGTTCACTGGTGAGCACTACGACCCTTTCGGTGTACGAGCAAAGGCACGTAGGGAATTAGAGGGAAACACATATGCAGTGCTTTTATTGATCGTCAATAAAGTGTACTGTTGCGTGAGATATAGACAGCTTACTTTCATCTCACTCTGTTACGACAGCTGCGCTCAGTCTGCACAGCCTATGTATGGAGCTGATGAGGGAAGGCCGTTGCTAGGACACCACATCCTATTGAATGGATAATGTGAAACAAATTCCTTTTGACTAGGTACTTCCTGCACTCATTTTGTTTTATTGAGTTGTTCATGTGTTGGTGACAACACAGAAAGGCTTTGTTGCATATTAATAAAGCATGAAACAGATGTATTACAAGGTTTCTTGCTGAAGCTTGCGTCTTGGTTCATGGTTAGGCTTTCAGGTTTGAATGATAAACACCAATAATGATAAACATCAAACATTTTTAACAGAGTAGAAAAGACATGATGCAGCAACAGATCACTTTAATGAGCACAATATATTCTACTCTAACTGGTATAGCTGAGGTGTTGATCTGTGGGTCTGCACATCTATCCTGCTGAGTAGAGGATACATGTGGAGGCCAGTCTACATTAGTATTGGGCTTAAGTGTTCTTCTGCTCAAGGTCTGATGTTACCATATGGTAAAGCATGACACAAAACTGTGACTCTCTTATCAACAACACTGACACAGTGAATGCAGTTTCAAGTGCATGTGCCAAAAATGATTATTCTATTTGTTATCAGCTATCCCTTATCACTCATTTACAATGGAAATAATTGCATTAGTTGGATTGCCCTTTTTTGTTATTTTTTTTCTTTAACAGACCCTTTTGATTACAGACAATTTGACTTGTCAATGCAGGAAAAGTATTGGTAAAATTAATAAAAATGAATGACTGCTGCATTCTATATAGATGAGCCAGTTCTTCATCACTGACTTACCATATCCAGACACTTAATGACATGAACCATTGTTGACATTATGATCATCTGTGCATTTCCTGCTTAAAAAGTCAAAGGTCGGCCATTGAAAGGATGTACTTTTACAAGCTGCTGGTACTGTACTCTCTTGAATATGCAATATAGTAACTGACAGACTGACATCTTTTCAGTCATTGTGGTCATTTTCCAAAATATTCCATGTCTATGGTGATAAAGGGAAAAAAAGGGAAGCTAACCCACAAATTATCAAGTATTACTACCAGAATGATTATCTCTGTGTAACCAGTCCCATGTCCCAACTCTGTAAACTGTTATCTTGCCAACTAATCCTTCATAATCTCTTCCCCTCAGGAGTACACCATTGATGTCTTCTTCCGTCAGAGCTGGAGAGACGAGAGGCTCAAGTTTGATGGGCCCATGCAAGTTTTACCCCTTAACAACCTCCTGGCCAGTAAGATTTGGACTCCTGATACTTTCTTCCACAATGGAAAGAAATCTGTGGCCCACAACATGACGACTCCTAACAAACTGCTGAGACTCGTCGACAATGGCACACTTCTCTACACAATGAGGTGAGTCAAACAATATTAACATGCTGATGTTTAGCTGGTACAACATAATGTTCACCGTGTTGACCATCTTAGTTTATCATTTTAGCACACTAATGGCAAATCAAATCAGATGCTTTTAGCAGTGAAGATGTCGTCACTGGTGACTACCTGAACTCTAGCTGAAAAAACAGAAGGAAAAGCAGAACTGAACATAATATCTTGAAGAAGCAACAAACTGAACTTACTACTTTGATTCATGGTACCTGTAAGAATATTAGCATCATGGTCCCAAAGTACTAGACAAATTGAAAGCTTGACCTGTGCGAGATGAAAATTCTTACAAATCATCCTGAGTTGGACATGATGTAGCAGCTCTCTGGATCATTTGTGATTATTTCACTTGTCTAAGTATCAGATAACTGACTTAGCACCAGTCTGGGTCACATATTTCCCAGGCAGACTATGTATAATGTTCACTTCATCAAAGGAATCAAAGGATTGCCATCGTGTGTTGTGTGTCATACACGTCAACTATGAAGACCGTCACAGTCAGCAAACACTATTATCTACAGGGTGAAATCCATTGGTTTCAACCCGTCTAATCATCGAATTGGTCAATCAGCCCTCTCCACAGCCTTTCATTAGAGCACTGAAAAGAAATTGTTTTATAATGCTCATCCACAAGGTCAGTATTGATTTTCAAAGGTAAAAATGAAATAGTGAAAAGATTTTATTGTGTGGTCACACATTAGTAGATCTGATGCAGAAGTTCTGCAAAGGTCAAGAAAGACATCTGAGCTCTAACGGACGACTAAGAGGACTGTTGTGTTTACATAAACATGTAGATTTGTGATATAACAACAAATAGTTTGTATAATGAAACAAAATAGGAAAAACCTCTGTCAGACAAAATATTTTCTGGAACAAGATTATCACCCTGTATAGTTTGGAGCAGCATTTCTATTTAATTTCAATGTACTTCCTGGAGTCACTATCTTTTGCGTTGGACTTGCACTGTGGTTTATTACAATCCTGTGGTTTATTTATTTTAAAGCAACAAACTGTTCTATTACTGCTGCCATTTAAACTGTCTCTGTAGCATAAGAAATCCTAAGACTAATACGCACACATTAGGCTTTTCAGTAGAAATCCATCCATTTTAATAGCAGGTTTAGAGTGAAGTGCATTACCATAGTACCTGTGTTGATTGACACTTTTCACAAAATAACTGCTTAGATCCATTTGATCAGCACATCTACAGCACGTGAACTGACAGATGCTGTGAAGGTCTCCACTGTGCAGGCATATGTTCATTATTTTGAATCGAGGGAGCCGTTACTGTCTGCCAGTGCTGCTGCAGCCCTGTGTTTGTGTAAGAGCATTTATCACTCACTCTCAGTTCAGCTCAGTTTAAGCCAAAATCTGTGTGGTGGCTGAAGAAATGATATTCCCTGATATATTATAATATTAATTTTAGGGAATCTTAAAGTGCACTCAAAACTCTGTATGCCATATATTGTATTAGATTCTATGTGCTATATATTCCTATTTTTGGTTAAAACATTTTGCAAGAATGCATTTCTTCTTAACTGCACAAACTGGACCTGAGAGCACATTAACTACCAATCACAAACACAACTGTAGCGCCATATTTATCCAGCTCATGATGATCATGATTTAACAAAATCAGAATCCACTGAACCAGTGATACATGAATGAACACTTTACTGCTATGCAACTAAGTTGGTGCAATGCTGCTTTTAAGCAGACTTTAAATATTACTAAGCACTGTTATCACAACTATTCAATGTATAACTATAAAATGTTGTACTGACTGTCATGGATACAGGGGATGAAACTAAATATCTATGGTGATGCACTGAATTTTCTTCTAGCATCACCACTGAGTTAATACATTTGTTTTCAATAACTATTGCATGAATTTGGTACACACACTCATGTTCGTCTTGGGAAGGACTGCATCATTTTCCTGATTCCTTACAGTGTGGCTCAAGTACAACTAATGAAATTCCCTTTAGCCTCAGCTGTACTTAGGTTTAGTACCTAACAGCAGCAGGATGCTACCATTACAAAATGTACAAAACGTGATAAACATACCTGCTGAACATCGCACACTTGCATTTTTATTGTGAGGATGTTTAGACAGAAAGTTGGTGTTGTTGTCTTTGATCAAAGAAATTTAAATACTGTTATCTACAATCGTTTCTGTTCCTGTCAGTATGGCAGCACAGCTTAGGAATTAGATGCATTTCACCAATTAGTTGCGAGTTTAAGCACTATATGATATGCTGTAGCGCACTGCTCATGTTTGATTGATGTTGTATAGTGATAATTTGCGTAGTTACTGACACACTTACCAGTAATGAGGCATCACCAAAGAGCACCCGAGAGGTTGAAAAAAACACAGGGTACACAGGGTTGTCGCAAGATCAATATATTGAGATAAGAAAGCTTGACTAGAAGGAGTCCATGACGTTGCTAATTTTGATACAGTAGGTGCAGTAAACTCATGTGTTTACAATGGTGAGACTGAATCTATTGGATCTCCTGATTAAATTATTTTTCTTTTAATAATGCTTTTCATATAATATGCATGTTTACATGTCTATCCATCATGTTAAACTGCTTATCCTGTTGAGGACTACAAGGGTGCTAGAACCAATCCCAGCTGTTTGGCAAAGGAGAATTAATCATAAACCAATAACATTTATCAGCACACCTATCCTGGTTGCCCATATAACCCAGTTTTGGATTCATGCATGATCTATAAATGTTGTAACTGAGTTCCAGTAACCCAATTTGTGGTCCATTTCTGAGTAACTCAGTCCACTGTAGGACGGTTTTAAAGGTTGCCGTTTTGTTTGGACTCAGTAAATGTAATCTCCATGTTGACTAACCATGCATCAGTGATAGAATATGCACCATTTGTCTGTTTACCTTCAGAGTGCATTTTATGGCTCGGCCATCTGACCAAATCAAATAAACAAATAAATAAACAAAAAACTCCTTCTTTTTTTTGCTTATGCCAATCTCTTGATGCATGATAAAGGCATTCATAGCACCTCTAATCTTGAAAGGCCTTAAAAATGCACTTTGTATTTTGTCTTTTGTGACATGTGTCACATTGTGTTCATAAAAGCTACCTCAACTTTAACCTGTGCCCCCCCTGCCCCCCCTCAGGTTGACCATTCATGCTGAGTGCCCCATGCACCTGGAGGATTTCCCAATGGATGCACACGCCTGTCCTCTGAAGTTTGGAAGTTGTAAGTCAGTCCAGATGTTCACAACAAAACCTAGTTTAATATAAAAACTGCACTCAGAAACTGGTTATTGTTCTCTGCAGGCGTTAGGTGCCTTTCCTCTCTGGAAAAAAAAACCTGCAGGGCACTCACACCTACTGTAGTGCAGGAATATGATACTAGGAGCTACTCTATGTCATATTTAAAGTGGTTTCTTTTAGCAACATAGCAAAAGTAGCCAACCAAACGCTTGACAACATACTTCAGAACACGAGTACAGTTTCCTAGCAGCAGCATAACTGAAATTATCAGGAAGAGATTAAATATAAGATGAATGACATGATACTGTATAGGAACATTATATGTTTAGGTGTTTTTTCAGTGACTCATTTTTATGTTTTAACATAGTCATGATTGAGAGATCAAATTTTATACCGTTTCATCACTATGAAAGAGTATATATGTTACAAATCAGCGCTACTGGAGCTAAATGAGTAGATGGCCACAGTCGTTTCTAAAGATAATGTGATAAAACCCCACCAATACAGCGCCATCAGTGAAACTATGTTTCCCCCCATTTTTGCTGTGTGTACTTCACATTGACACATTAGTGAGTGACAGACTGGGCACCACTAACAATATGTAAACTGATGTTTTAGGGCATTTCTGCATTATTAGTGGCAACTTGTGGGAGTGGAAAGGAAGCTTGTGTACAGTATGTGCCAGCTGTACATGCATCTTTATAAATCTATAAAACAAATGCATATTTGTGCCTTTGTGCATACACAGTTTTAGTCATGAATCTACACAGAGTTGTATCCATCTGTCCAATGGTGTCTTTATCACTGAGAACATCACTGAGGAGTTCAGTATCTGCTCTGGATGTTTGGAAGGATGTGCTCTGGCACTCTAAACACGTACACTACTGTCAGTACACCCAAAAACCTGCATGGAAACGGCAACAAAACTGGGGTAATTTGTGTATGCACTGAGAGAAAGTACAAAGGAATGCAAGTGAATGTTGACACCGTGACCCATGTGACAGATAGTGACACACACGCAGTGATAGAAGAGAAACTGAAAATAGAATGAAGTAGTACCCTCTGTATGTTGACTTCTAATCTGTTTTTTACCACTCTCCGTTGCCTAGATGCTTACACCAATAATGAGGTGATCTACCTGTGGACCCAGGGAGACGAGAGGTCCGTCGCTGTGGCAGAAGATGGCTCCAGGCTGAACCAGTATGACTTACTGGGACACGTTATTGGCAAAGAAACCATAAGTTCCAGCACAGGTAAACCATATCCCATCTATAGTATCAACCAAAAAACAATATACAAAATAATTTAAAATCAGTCTGGAACAGACAAAAGGCAGAACCAAGCAACACTTTACGTTTATATACATGCAGTCAGCCAAGAAACATTTCAAAAGCAGTTTGACAGCTTTACTGGACACACCAAACTCTCCACTGCTGGAGGAAACTGCAACTAGAGAAACAAAATAAGTGTGTCATGGGACAAAATGCCTACCTTTGAAACATAAACCATTTGTTTACTTGCATAAAAGTTGTAGTAAATTAAATTGCCTTCCTTCTTTTCTGTTGACATTTACTGGCACTGTTGTGTGTTTCCGTTCCAACAGTCTGCACTTTCTCCAGTTCTGTCATTTTGGATTCAGCCTGCATTTGTTCGAGAAAATGATGACCGTTATCAGTTTTCAGGAAGCTATTCAGCATATTTATAGAGATAATATGTAGAGGCGTGGCAGACGTGAAAGTCATATTTCCATTTTGTTTCAGGCTATAACCCAGACCTAATATTTTAAGCACAGAGGTAAAGGAAAAATCTGCCAGTCGACACATTCGGTTAAATATTCATTTGATTTGAATTTATCTGTAACACACAATTGCATTACTTCATTATTCACTCACAGAATGACTTAAAGCTCATGGCAACACTTAAACACAAACTGCATCAACATAACATTTCCATCATCAGTCATTAGCTTTGACTGTATAAAGTACTTAAGGTATATGTAGTTTTAAGAAGTGACCAACAGAAGTCTGGCTCCAGCTACAAAAATTTAAGGTGGAAACAAAATGACTTCTCGGGTACAGATTGTGGATGTCAGAAAGTCAAGCTTCTTTAAATGTTAAACCGAATGGAGTACAGTGAACTGAGGGAATTGGAGGATTTGAGCCAGTTCAGCTTTGGTAAGGATGTGCTCAGGGGGAAAAAAACTCAAGGAATGAAAGGCTCTTTTTCATACCTTTGCAACACAGATTACAGCAGTGGCAACAAGCACTAATGGTTAGGAGCTGAATTTGTCCATTTGCTGCCATCAGTGACAAAATCCGAGGTGAAGGAAATGTTCATTATTGAAGGTTTAGAATGTAGGCAGAGGACACCAAATACTTCTGTAGGAAAATTACAGTGTCGGTTTAAAAACAACAGGACAGGGATATGTAAAAATATATCGTTTAGTGTAAAGCAACCGTTTTAGGGCAGTATACGAATCACATAATTCAAGTTAAGCTCATTAAGCTTAGAAGATCAAAATAACCTATTGTGATCTTTTATCTGTTCCTCTGACAGATAACTTTTACAGTATTATTTACTGATTATTAATTATCCTGTTTTCTGAAGATGATCCTATTAGCTGCATGATCATGTTTGAACTTTAATATATCCTTGAATATTTCAGCTTGTGTTGCTCCCAACAGGACATGGCTGTGTCAATAATTATGACTCTGTGTGTTTCTCTGTCTATGTTTCTGTTCTCTCCCTCAGGAGAATATGTAGTGATGACAACGTATTTCCATTTGAAAAGGAAAATTGGCTATTTTGTGATCCAAACCTACCTGCCGTGCATCATGACTGTCATACTGTCTCAGGTCTCCTTCTGGCTGAACAGAGAATCGGTTCCTGCTCGCACTGTATTTGGTAAGTATCAGAGTGCGTTGTTAATCCAACACAACAAAAATGCACAAAATGACTGACTGAACATGTTGGTTACTTTGGTGGAGCTTTGAAATTATGAGACAGAGCAAACGTGCTCATCGACATTTGTTCACATCTTGAGATAATTCAGAAATCTGCAAAACAAGTGAAGAGTTTTTTACAAAAAGTTCTAATCAACATGACGTAGAGTACAAATCTAGGTGCACATGGGAATGAATGAGTCATTCATTTTTCCCCAGAGCTGTTATCATAGTATTGATTTGTGTCATTTTAACTGCAAAACACTAATTAATCAGAGAGAAGCAGAAGCAAACGTTGAAAAGTATATAACAAGAAAAATGTGACAGGTGATAGAGGATGTTAGGCTGCTTCATCTGCTACAGCAGTCTAGTCTGAAGCGTTATTACTGAGCTGAAAGGTAATTTAGATAAAAACAGGCACATCAGTCTTCAAAACAGAATCCCGCTGAAGTTACTAAAGTCTCTAAACAGGGGTCAGATCACACATTCACAGTGCTGGAGCAAAATAAATCAATTACTTTAAAGAAAAATGAATACAATTAATAAAGAGGGCACCAAAATATTGACTAATCTTTTTAATTGTTTATATTTTTGCAAATATGCTAGTGAACACTCCATTGATTTAAATCTTCCCATCTTCCCCTTTGCATATCTGACACTAGAGCCTTTGTAATGTGATTAACAATAGATTAAAATTGTTCACCAGTGCTATTCAAGTATGAACATTGTGTCTACTTAAAGGTAGAGGTAACACGTTGTGCAATAGGCTTCAAATGGCATGCAAAAAAAAGGGGGTTCTTTAGGAAATAAGGGTCTTCTGAAAATCATTTCAGTCATAAGAAATTTCATCTGTAGATAACATTTTACTTCACACGAGGAGAGGAGCTGTAATCAGTGTCATTTTCTCAGCAGAAATGTTCACTGAGTAGGACACAGTTCCCAGAAGTGTTCACATCTTGTACTTCTGTTGTCACCATCGCATTGATCAGCTGAAATAAGGATCTTTATGCTGCCTTCTTAGCATTTCTGAGTTCCTATACCTGATTTATGCCTGGATTTAAGAATGCTCACACTGATATTACAAGTAACAAAGTTATCCAACAACAATTTACCACTCTGCTAATAAAGATCAATTTTCCACTGTGAAAGTCCTAGCACACAGTTTTAAAATGTAGTCAAGTTATGCTAAATTCAATACCTGGAAATAAATCAAGCTGTGTCCTTAAACAGAGTGAATATCTGCCTATCAATCTTTTTGTCACTAATTCTACTTCCTCAGCCATGGTTCACTCAAATGAGTTGACCTCCCTGTTCTGAAATACAATATTCATTTTAAGACTCTACTCTGTGTGTGTGTGTGTTTCTCATTAGATGAGATATGTTGAAACAGATGAAGTGAGATTGCCTTTACGCGGTTGGGAGGGTGACCACTATCCGAGCCACATTTCATTTACACTGAATGTAAATGCCGAGACGTGGAAGCATCTGCGAAAGTTTATATGCCAAAGAATTCATTAAGAATTCATTTCAACATTAAACTTAGTAGATGGTTAGAGTTCTGTTTTCATTTTCTTTGTTATAAATTCAAAATCCTCACTGTAACCAACATTTAAACATTGCCCTGCACTTAGCTTGTCAATGCGTATCTCTCTCTCTCTGTAAAGAAAGTTTTGTTTACAACTTGGACTGTTGTTTTTCTGGTTTTTTTCCACCTTTACAAGGACACATGACACTGTTGGTGCCATGAAACATGATAGATTAGTTTCAACGTCGAAAATAGTCAAAAATGCTGCTTGAAGCAACTATTACAATGGGTCATTGCGTTGGAAAGCTACTCCCTGTTTGAACCACCGACCCTGCATAATTGAATTATCTCATATATCATGCATTCTGAATGTGGCCCAATATTGTGATTTCACACAGTGCATTATCACCACACTGAGTTAAAGGTTTCCAAAATCTAGGTAGTAAGTTGTACAGGTTGTCAAAAACTGATAGCTATGCAAAATAGCTACAGCTCTGGAAAAAATTAAGAGACCACTGCAAAATTATCAGTTTCTCTGATTTTGCTATTTAAAGGTATATGTTT
>JAUMHL010000006.1:5624242-5668795 GCA_032362345.1 Sandelia bainsii | reverse complement strand
TAATGTTTTAACTTAAGAAGTGTTCAGAAATCAATATTTGGTGGAATAACCCTGATTTGCAATCACAGCTTTCATGCATTGGTCTCTTAATTTTTTCCAGAGCTGTATATATGAGTCAAGCTGTAAGAAAATAAACTAAAAAAAACTATTTACTGATCTTTTTATTTTATCTTCAGGGGTCACCACTGTCCTAACCATGACCACTCTGAGCATCAGTGCTAGAAACTCCCTTCCTAAGGTGGCCTATGCCACGGCCATGGACTGGTTCATGGCTGTGTGCTATGCCTTTGTCTTCTCTGCCTTGATTGAGTTTGCCACAGTCAACTACTTCACCAAGCGCAGCTGGGCATGGGATGGGAAAAGAGAGGGCATGGAAATAAGGGTGAGTGATTCATATTTCAAACACTTCAATATTTTCAAAAAAAAAAGGCACACCACGCCTGCACTTTTCGATTTGTCACGGTGCACCCCCGTTAATCACAAACACGTCATTCTAAAAAAACTTTTTTCAGAGAGAAGCTTGTCTACTCTTTGGGGGTGGGGGAGTTCTTGCTCACGAGGAGCAATAGCAACTTTAGACAAACTGTTCTGCCTTTTGATTAGATAACCTTGTTGCAAAAATATTTCAAGTTCCCCACAAAGCCCTCATTTTAAACTGGTGGAGCGACAAGGGCAGATTGCACTTTGGAAACACAGATAGAAAATTCCTTCCTTTACGCAGCCTGGAGTAGTCTGTAAAGACTATAAAGAGAGCTTTTATTATTCATTAACAGCCAAATGGAACAGGGACAGTGGGGCGGAACAGTGAGAGGAGAAACATTGGTAAACTCCCAGAGACACTGGCCCTGATTTATGATGGCAGCATATGTTCAAGTCTCATCCTAAAGTCAGTGTTGGCTCATTCTCCCCAGAAAAGATGGCATCATTACACCTGCTCTGCACATTATAGGCACACTGATTTAAAAGTGAGTGTACATTATTTTAAATGAATCGTGAGACTTTTTTTTTTTTTAAACCATAAAATCGGATACATTGCAGCTTACAGAATTTATTTTGTAAATAGTCTGGGATGATTGTGTGTGAATCTACTTCAAGGAAAGCAGAAATACATGAAAGTAGAAATACACATGGGAACTGAGCATTTCAGCACTTTGGAGCTTCACTCAATTTAGGGACTGTGGATTAATCTGGAGGATGCAGGGGTTTAAACAAGAAGTTCTATGAAGCTTTGATGAAGTCACATCAGTAAAAACTGATCAGTTTCTCATTATAACCGTCGCTTAAATTTACCATCATTTCTATGATGTTTTATAACTGATGACATCAAATGGAAACAGATTAGAGGCATGAGATTATATCAGATCAATGAAATGTGTGAAAATCTTTCTCTTGCGGGGGAGAAAAAAAAAGCTAAATCACTGTTTTCCTATTTTCATAAGGGTCACATAACTGATGCAATCAGATGTTGACAGTCTGCTGTAGTTTGAATGACAGTGATGAGATGCTGACTATAAAAAGTTTTTCTCTTGCCAAAAATACATACTTTTAGATTTGTATCTACTAATTCATACCAAAGGCTTAACCTCTAAGTTTTCTGACATCATTAACCTTGGTAATTCATCATATGGTGTTGAGAATATGTCCAAGAACAAGTCAAAAACTAAAATGCTTAAAGAGATTTTATACTGCCTTTCTGGCTTCAGTGTTATTGCTTGTGAACGATGTGAAAAATCACATTTGGGACATTACCAGACTAATGGTAAATAGAAGTAAATGCTGTTTTTCAATCACACACAGGTTCAACATGAAAAACATAAGTCTTCTACTGCAGCAGACTGTGCCACATATCTACTTTCTGCAACTAATGTTTGACACAATCAGTACAGCCTCTCCAGTTTTTTATAGCTTGACATTTGGTCCTCTGAGTGATTGACATAAATGCATATTGCTGCCACAGAACTTTTCAGTCGGTGGGGATAATTTGCAGAGTTACACTGCAGCAGAGTGGAGTTTTTTTTCTCCTCTTTCCTTTTTTTTTCCTTTTGATGCCTCGTCTTAATGGCAACAGCCTGGGCTGCGTTCTGGGGGGCTGTGCTGAGCATGCAGTTGTCATGATAGATAAAAAAAGAATGGGGTCACAGAGGGAGACATGGCACTCCCATCATAGTCCCTTCTCGAATGAGCTACTGGAAAGCAGAAAGATCAAACTACACAGGCATCACCATTTTTCAACATGCTTACATTTTTTAAGTGAGCCTATAGGTACATATAAGGAAAGAGTGTTTAGCTCAGTAAGTTCTTTAAAAAAACAAAAAACAGTCTCCAGTCATCAGAGGCAGGTTTTCAACCACCACTCTTAATGAAACCAAATGATGACCTCCTCGCCCCCAAGCACCTTCATTTTATAGGTCTGGAATAGTGAGCCACAGACGAGTCAGTGTGCACTAATTTACTTTGCTGGTTATGGTGCTTCAATGACATTTTCTTCTCTTTTTGTAGCCTAACGTTCTGTTTGACAAGCTTTCTACATAATTAGCTCTCCCCTCACCAACTGAAGGTGTGCTTTATTACAGAAATTAGCCGGCGGGGAGTTTGGTTGGAATGAAAGCCTGCGTATTCTTGTCACTCCATGACACATGATTGGACACTACTGTGTTAGCTAATATGTGCTGGTTTCATCAGCTGAGGCAGGAGCACCAGCGCACTGTGCAGTAGATTTCACTGCTGGAGCCAAAGAATGATCACGGTTTCACATGTACACCTCATAATCTAGAGAATCTACACCTGCAGCACAAATCACTACACCGACATGTTAATACAGAGAGGCAGCCTGTGATTTTCTTCCTCTTCTCAATTTCCTGCCACTTTTACTCTTGCAGCCACAGAAGGGAGAAGCTGCTTGTTTGAAAGCAAAACCACTTGTTTTCTGGAGGTTTGCTGTGATGCAGTGGAAAAAAACTAACCATTTCTGGAGGCATCTTCTTATTTTACTTGAATGAAAACTTTCAGCACCTTTGTTTGAGCTGCAGGTGTCGTTACGCATCAATATTTGCCTTCCTGTGATAGTTACAAGTAGGAAAAAGCCTTGTAATATACTGTAGCAAGATGAAAAGGTTATATCTGACTAATCATCCTAAATTTAGGATCATCATCACTGAATGCAGATTTTTACCTTTTGTGGTTTTACATGCTATTTTTTTGCAAAAACACATTTTTAATTGATGTGCAGATTCAGATGAAACTAAAAAGGAACAAGTGAAAAAGAAGCAGAAGTGTTGAGTTCATATCCAGTGTTTCTTTTGATTTGTGATTACAAGGAATGTTCAATTAACACTGACTGACAGGAAATCTGTAACACTCAGGCCACATCTACAAAAAAGACTTATGAAAAAAATTAAAAACTTGGCACACAACCTTGGCACTGTAGCTCCCTAAACAGTCTGCACACTCATATGTCCACATGCTCAGGTACTTGAGGCTATTAAATATGCCAACACCTCATCTTCCAATCCAACACAGAGATAGACTGGCACAAGGTTCACTTACACGCACACATGCACACATTGATCTCCAAACAGCAGGACACAGCAAGACCAAATTAACCCCAGGAAACTTAATCACACTCCTAAAGAAATTCTAATGCAACAATATGCAGAAGTTACAAAGACTAAATCGACAGATGCACTGTGTTTGGGGGTGTTCCTGTCTAAAGGTAGCCAAATGACTTTGAGTAGTGAGCAAGAAGCTTTGAGCTTTGACTGGAAGTAAATGATGTGCTGTGTCACATTAGGCTGATAAACACACACACACACACACACACACACACACACCCAATGTCACATGTGGTTTCCCCAATAATTAGACCAGATAAATTTAGTGCAGAGGACAGCCCAGTTAAATGGTGACAGAAAATGACTTTGCTTGCCTCGTTTGTCGGGTTACTGTGCAAAGAACATCCCTAATGCCAGCGACTGAAGGGTTTAGGAGGCTTCGATTAAGGTCATTTGACGCGTAGTGCTTCGCCTTTCCTGCTGATGTAAGCCATCACTGTGACAGAAGAAGCCTGTGGTTGTGTTGGATGTGGAGGAATCAAAATCATGGAAAAGTATCTAGTTATCCAGGGGGCATCAGTGCTACTCTCTCGCCCTGTAGTAATTGACTTGAAATTGAGCCCTTCAGGCAGCGGGTCACCACTTCTCTGTTTAATGCAATCAACTGCCTGCGAGCTCCGTTAGCTCTCCACAAGCCTTGCTGTTTTTGCAGGGGAACATGAAGGATCATTCTCCTCTTATTGTCTTGTTCACTTGACGAAGAAATGCTCATCACACTGATTGCATTTCATTCTCAATCTTACGGCCTCCGTCACCTTGGACAGTCAGTCTGAAGCTTAACAACCACTTAAAACATCATTGTGATACCCAACGCTAATGTTATTCCACCGCTTGTCACATTTTGGATTAACGAGAGGTCATCCGCTGGTGAGTTTATGCACAGTGGTGTCACACTGATCTTGTTCAGACACTGAACAAACACACAGTACGTCTTGTCAAGTGTAAAATTATTGATCTGCCTCCATCTGTGAGCGTATGTGAACACTCAGAATAAAGGCCCAAACAAAATATTTGGTGATGAGCTGTGTGCGGAAAGAGATCCACTACGAAGCATTTTGGAAGAGCAGAGGAGGGGACATTAGTTATGCTAATTAAAAAGATGGAGTGGAAGGAAAAGGAAGGGAAATTAAATGAAGCTGAAAAAAGTAGAGCAAAATATTAAAGCCAGACTCAAAGCAACACTGAAAACAGTGAGCACTGAAAGTGAAACACTGTCATATGACATATACCACTTAAGCTTTTCTTCATACACCATCTTAAAATGGGGGGATGAATGGTGTAAAAGAAATTATCCCAGGACAGACTCAAACCCTGCATGCCACGCAGGAAACAAACTCTGCCCGGTGATCAATCTTCATGCCCTACTTGTTCTTACATTTACCGTGTGTACTGCACTGTAAGGCTGACAGCATCCTCTGATGATGTAAGCGTAGCTATCTGAGCTTACCAATTTAGCAAATAAAATTCTGTCTCCCTGTGCAATTTCAATATGGAGGACAGTCTAATCGCTTTTCTCTAGTTGTAGGAAGGAGGCAGTTTCTCCAGCCAGCTTTATCACACACAGCCGTTGTCGTGTTTGTTTTATTGCAAGCTGTTTGCCTGAAGAGGCCTGGCTGCTTTCATTGATACAGTTTGTCAGACATGTTTTCAGGCACTGTTATTTTGCTTTGTTTCTAATCCTGCTCTGTGCTGCTACTGCTACTGTTGGCAGTATCAGACGCCAGTCCAGCCTGGTTCTGCAATGTGCAAAATACTATTGTCCCTATTTCTCTTAATTTTAAAAACAGCCTTTCGTCATGAATTTTTATCATGACCTTTTTTTCTGCAATCCAGATTTGTATGATGCAGATTTGAATTGACAATATTAATAGTGTAAAATGTTCAAAAGTAGTTCCAGCAACATAGTGATGAATAGAGTATGTAAGATGGGTAATTTTAATATAATTGGTAAACTTTTTTTCTTTTCTACTTTTCTTTTCAGGAACCGTTTCAGGCTAACATGGCCAGGATTAAAGATATGGTTAGGCTTTTGTTTTGTTCTTGTGTGTGTCGTGTCTCGTGGTGTTGCTTCTATTTCCTCTTTATGAGTTCAAATGGAAGTATTGTTAAGTCTGGTGCTTCGCTCCTTAAAGCCTTTACTTTATTTCGTTCTTCTTTTTCAGAGAAGAGAATCTGCGACTTTGTCCAAAAAGGCAAACAACACCTTCAACATTGTTGGAACCACCTACGCCATCAACGTGGCTAAAGACCAAGGTTTAACAACTATTTCCAAGAGTGCCACTGGAGCGGCAGCCAAACACCCCTATCTGCATAAAATAGATGACCCCTACACGGAGGCCAAGAAGTCCTACAACCGCGTCAGCAAAGTGGACAAAATATCACGCATCATTTTCCCAGTTTTGTTCTTCATCTTTAACTTAGGCTACTGGGCCACATACGTCAACAGAAAGCCTGCTATCATGAAGGCAAACAACCTAAACTGAATTTGACCAAAACCTAGCCTTGATCTGGTTTGGGTCAGAGAGTAGACAGGTTTGTAGGCCAAGCCCATTACATCTTTTTGCGTGTGTATGTGTGCGCGCGTGTTTTGTGTGTCTGTTTTTTCTTAAGGAGTTTGTAATTTTGCACGTCTCTATAGATGGAAGCCAAATTTGAACATACATTAGATTCCTATATAGTTGTGGACCTTGGAGGGAGCACATTCTCACATCAGACCATGTTTGTGTAGCGCTTCTTTTTACCCCTCCACACTTAGCTCTGGCCCTGTTCCCTGTTGCGAGTAAAGTGTTCCTTTGCCGTATCTTGATTGCTTACCGTTTTCTAGAATAGTCAAATTGTGTTTTCGCTATGTTTTGACATGTTTGCGCTTTGCTTGCAAAACCTTTGAGCAAGCATGCGTTTGAAGTTTTCATTTTAACTCATTACCAATGATAAGGTTCTGACACATCCATCGAGTAGACATGCACGCACGCGCACATGCACACAGTGATGCATCAGAAAATGGCAGCAGAGCCATTCGTGGGTCGCTTTACTGTGCTCTGTTAGCCGGGGGTAGTCTGTATAGTTCTATAGGAACGTCATTAATAATTGTCAGTGTCTGAGCTTCAGCTCGCACTGAGTCTTAACAGACCCAGTGCAGTATCATCTGGAATTGCTTTCACGTCCCATGGGGCTGTCTGTATATTTTCTAGTCCAGTGGCTCTTATTCTTTTAACTGGCTGACTAAGTTCAATGACATAGAAGCTATGTGCCTTGGTGACTACACACATCATAAAGGAGAAGGCTTTGACATGCTCACACTTGCATTTACAACACATATGCATAGAGGTCTGTGTGTATATTACATGCAAATATATACTGGTGTCCACAGGCTCTGTACACTGCAGTAAGTGGCCATGCCCCACCCACCCATAGTCCATGGGCGACCAGTGCAAAATTGCCCATTAGTGTGGAAGGTTAACAGACCTCTGCCAGTGAAAAGATGAAGGAAAGAGATTCAAGGATCCAGCGTAGTCCAGATAAACTATCATGTGCATTTTTGGATCATGGTGCAGTATCATCATGAACCAAGCAGCCATTACCTCAGACTAAAGTCAAATTCTGAATCACCATTTATTATGTTTTCCATGGAAGTGCAAATAGTACTATATTTTAAATCTTTTTTCATTTAACTATATTATGAACAGGTACCTTGGTGCCTTTATATCTTTGTTTGCATTGCATCAGTCACTGTAGTTGTTTGGCTCCATTATGATTTTTCTACATTTCTGCCTTGTTATAAGCAAAATTTTGATTCATGTTGTATTTTTGCCCTTTTATACTTGATTGTGTAAAGTATATTGGTGTTGTTTTGATTGTCTACATATGCTGTACGTTTTTTGTTTGTTTTTTTGTAGTAGACAACAAAGGCCAATACTGTATGTCAAAGTTCTACAGTATTTCCAATATAATTTCAGAGACACTGTCATCTCTGGGGACCATTATACTGCATCATGCTGTCACATTTATCAGAAGAACTTAATTTAATTGCTGTGATCACACTGGGAAGCAAACTAATGGTTGAATCAACTGTTGTCAAAGTTTATAATCAAAATTGTCTCCAGTTATGGCAAGTGTCTCCAACATTTTTTTAATGTGATGCCTGCATTTTTCTTATGTGTTAAATGTGGTACATGTTTATACGGATATTATTATTAGGTAATTTATGTTGCTTATTTGCTGGATGCACTCTGGAAATTTTGCATTTAGACCCCATCATCCAGTGGATCTCTTCAAACTGTATCTTCAGTGGTCATTGTAGGAGAACGAGTGAATTGTCTTGTGGCCTCTCTAAATATGTTAAAAACACAAACCATGTAACCTATGTACCAGTCATAGGTTAATGCATGACAATCTGTACATGTGTGTCTGCAACCTCCAATAATGGTGTTTGTTACACTGAAATAGGGCTTAGTATCAGTGTTTCTATAGTTCATCCCGGTTACTCATAACACTTAGACTCAAACTTATTTGTGCATATTAACTAATACTTTACGACAGGCACAGAGTTCTGAACGTGTTTTTAGATTTAATTCATCATAGGCCCTCAATTATACCGATTATCAGTTATGTTCATTGCCATTATCAAACTGAACACAAACTAATGAACAACGAATCAAATACTTAGCTTATTTATTTTGTTATAACTAAATGTTGTGGTAAGTGGCATCACGCTCACCAACTCCACTCCCCCAGTGATTTTGAATTATCTGTAGAGGATGGGATTTTTTTTTTTTTTAACCATTACGTCCAATCAAAACATGTGTCAAAAGTCTTCATCCCAGGTGAATGTTGTTTATTTCAGCTATTCAGATCTGTCAATAGCAATATGTAATACTTCCATATATCTCTCAACACCATTATGAACGTAGAGACCAGATATTCTGCCGACACAGCATGTTTTTTTTTACCACATATACATTTAATGAATCGATACACTGTTGATAGTACTGTGAGGCACTCTCTTTTTGAGACTCGAATTTTATCATTTAGTCTCAAACTGACTCCTGATACACATCCACTGAGAGTGTTGAAAGCCTGCTGGCTGCTAATTCTCGATCCAGTGGCACAGTGTGCTAACGTTTATGAATGATTCATCTGATTCATGTGATCGAGGTACTTTAGGTAAGCACTTCCAAGCAGCAGCCGTTGAGTATTTATTTGAGAAATCACCTGCCTCAAAGACATAAAGGTCTTAAAATCCTTTTATTCATAAATATCACCAATATGTCCTCTCCTCTTTAGCCAGTTGACATTATCAATATCTTGTATAATGTGGTAACCAAAGACACATTCACATGGTAATTTCATGCTCGTTCTAACTGTTCAGTAGTGGACAGAATTTTGTCAGTAACAAAATACATTACACATTTATAAGATTATAGATTCTTCTTTTAGAAACGGTATATTTTGTCAATATTTTTCTGAAATTCCCTGGAAGTTGAATTACATTTTGCTGTATTCCATTTGTGATATGACACAATTTAACATTTTATTTATTATACTGTATGTACTTGTTTTTGTGTGTCTGTGCACCAGATGACCACTTTGACCCATTTTTCTGATTGGTCCAAATTGAAGTTTAAATTTCTTGCCGAGTACAGTATGCAGGATTACTTTTTTTAAATGCACTAATCTTGTATGTTTGTAATAAGCAAAGCCTGAGCCACACAACTACAACCTCTGCACTCTGCAGCTGAACTACAGTAGAATCTCTGTCATCATCTGCTCTGACCGATAACTAAAAGGTCATAGCAAAGAACACCTGCAATAGTGCAAAAATAATATCTAAATGGATATTAAAGAAGAAACTGATAAAAAATAAAAAAAAACATTGAACACATCAGAAAATGTAGTTTCCATTTAGATTTGGTAATGGTTGTATTATTCATGCACTAAATCTTTTCCTCACAGGGCCAGAGGTAACTTCAGCAAAAACATGTCATCCTATAAGATAACGTATATTAAGAGTATATTACTATGTGAGTATATTCAGTACAGCATTAAATATTATGTTTTCTATGACATAATCTCTACAGCATTAATGCAACTATCTTGATGGGTAGAAAGCCGTAGACAAACAGATAAACTAAACAAATTATTAAACTAAATAGCAATTCAGATTGCTCAGAATAGTGTTACTAAGTTGTGAATTTGTAGATATTGTGAAATCAATTAAAATAGTTTTTTGTGAATACTGATATGTCACGTCATTTATTTTTACATCTGGTAAGTACCACTGTCTTACATTACAAGCTCTATAACACTACGTGTTATAGTAATTTAAAGATGTACAGTAGAGATAATATTCATTGAGATGCTTACAAGATCCATACTTGTGTGCACTTTTCAATCCTAACTGTGAATTAGCAGCTGTCTGCAAACAGAGTTGTACACACTGTGTTCTCTCTCCAGCAATTTCACTGCATGTCTCTACACGCTGAGTGATCAAAGGCTTCCTCCACAAAGAACGCTCCAGGACCTTAGTGGACTTTGTGCTATTGTGAGGAAGTTGCTATGTGTTACGCTCAGTAACTGGACTCTGTATGTTGCCCTCTCTTGTTCATGTGCTTACTGTATGAGATGTAGCAAATGGAAATGGGGATTAAAAGAACGTTGTATTTTGTCTTGGAGTGATCAGGCCCTTTTTGGTCCCATTCAAGCATCAAAGGTGCACATTTCCTACAAGGTGGACTCATCTAATGTTGCTTCAGAAGCTCATTTCTGCACTGCAGTATTTTTGACTGCAGTGTTTTCACTAATTCATTAGGGAAAACTAGTAGGAGTAGTAAATTATTTCTAGTAAATTATCTTGTAGAATTATTTTTTATACACATACACTCTGGCTAACTGCCCTATAGGCAGAGGTATATAAAGTACACAAACTCAATACTCAAGTAAAATTGCACGTACTTGCCTAAAATACTCCACCACAAGTAGAAGAATCCTTTAATTTTTCCACTTTAGTAAAAGTACTGAAGTACATGCTCTAAACTTAACTTAAGTTACAAAAGTAAAAGTACTCCACCAAGAAATCATTTTTCTCAGCACATGGAGTAAAATGAGCCTTTTAAATCCACGTGGACATATAGGGTTGTTTGTTTGCTTCTGCTTGCTATGATAATTGCATACCAATCCATTATACATTTCATGCTATTGTTCATACCAGCTCCAGACATGCCAACCTTGTCTTGGAGTACCACCTTAAAGATGAAAATGAATTTACGCTCATGTACACCCCTGTGGCCAAAAATACACATAATACATAGTAAAATGTGGACAGCTAACTCATTTATTAATGTCAAAACTCTAAATTTGAACTGCACGCATACCTGAAAATAAAAATTGAACCATTTACAGTAGCTCAATAATAAACATCTGCAGGAAAAGGTTTAGTAATTTTTATTTCTGTAAAATTCTGAGTCACACTCAACCCCAACAGTTGAGAGCTTCTTCATAATTTAGCTAAAAGGCAAGGCTTGACTTTGGCTTTCCATTTCATACATTTTGAGAAGGCACAAAGACCACTTGTCAATAGACAAATGTACATACTGTATGCATACTAACAGTGTAGCCTATGAAAAAGAAGGAAACAACGTCTAATTTCTCTTAATTGCTCACAGCAAACAGTCTCTAATGGACTACCTAACAGTAACCTGATGAGCAGAATGACCAGCATCACTTTTAGCACCATCAAAACTAAATGTTTAATAGCTGCTGGTTAAGCTTGTCATTTAATTATACATTTGAAATAAAAACAAAGGTCACTTTTGTTTACAACACAAAGTTGTAAAGAAATTCTCTTTTACAGTGTAAGATTTGCACTAAAATATACCCTGCACATTAAATGACTTACTAACCAACTAAAAATAACAAAACATACATTCACTGGTCATTTTATTACATACACCTGTACAATCTATTGCAATCCAATTAAGAAGTTCTGCTACAAATTCTACTTTTACGAGGTTATAATGAGACTGCTTTCAGCTCACTATTGCCGTGTTGTGCTAGAACATGTTGCAGGGGTGCATGCTCTCACTCTCTCTAATATATACTTTCTCAAACAGAATTTGGCAAAAATTGATTTAATATCAATATGTACTCTGTACTGCCATAATTTGGTCTGTAACCTTAAAAGCACGGAGTTCTGAAAAAACTATAGGTGCAAAAATTAGTTTGAAAGGCAATTGCAAAAACATCCACACTACCCTAGTATAGAATTAAAAAAATACATTTGTTAAAAATATAGTCTGCATAAGGTAAAGGAACCTGTGTGAAACAAAACTCAAGATGCTTGTTCACATTAGCAGCAAGCTGACATCACAGGATGCCCACTTTAACTTTCAGCAAAATACCACGTTAAAGTTAAGGAAATCATTCATGCATGATAAAGTAACGCAGCTGTTCAAGTACAAAATGAATAAACTCATGCCCTCAATGATTATGTTGAAACAAGGGATGCTCCACTACACTAAGCATGCAAATCGAGCTAATGTGCTACTCTCTGTAACTTCAAATCAGTGTTGTGACGTATTTGCACTTACCCCTCAACGCTGAAGTGAAATCTGGACATTGGACTACAGGAAGAATTGTTGATGTCTGAACTCCACTGACTTACGAGGGCAGAGCAGGGTAATCCTGTCAAACATGAAAGATGCTTCCCCTTTGTTTTTACTCTCTGCTAACAGTGTCCCCCTTCCTATTACTGAGGTTTATATGCAGAGCTGCTGACAAACTGTCTCCATCTTTTTGTGCAAGAACTGCTGTTCTTTACAGCAGAATAAAGATAGTGTTTTCATGTGTCGGGTAGTGTGACTGAGTGTTTGGTAAAATGCACCACTGTTCTCAGTTAATGAAAAACATTACAGAGAATAATGAAGCTCCCAGTAGCTGCCCAGTCCACCAAAAGCCAGTGAGGGGAGTCTTCAGTCTCACAGACATGCAGTTCTGCACAGGGGGTGACCATTACACTGCAGTCTGCTGGGCAGCACTTATAATGTGGTTTAAAGGTGCAAAATACATACATGGTTCAGCTCATATGATATAGTTTTATATCAATACATAATGTACAAGGTTGATATTTTATGTGTGAGCCCTGAGCATAAAAACATGCAAGCAAACACACAAGTTCAACCCAACAGAAACAGAGAGACAAACTTCACCCCCAACAAAATCACATTAGACATGACACCTGCTGCTATGAGGTCATTGCCAAACAAAGCATAATAGTGCATAGACTGTTTCAGTGAATGAGAGAGAGCATGTGAGCTAGAGAGCAGAAAGACCGATCAGAGAGAAATGAGACTCTCCCGACCTTGAAATGAGCTGGCTGTGTATTTATGTGCGTTGCACAGGTGAGGAGCAAACAGGTGTGAGATCATTTCAGGTAAAGCAGTGTGAAGCCAGTTGTCGGCGCTGCTGCGCCAAGATCACGCGTAGGTCCAGGGCTTTTTCTGAAGCAGTGTCACTGTGCTGGGACAGAATTCATTGACATGAGCAAGCGAGGTTATTAATTCACATAAACAACATAATACAGAATGGTAGGAGGCCTGAGAAAAAAATAATCTCAGTAAAGCAGGCTAATAAATGTAAATGCATATGATAGATGAATATGAATGTGACAGATTCTGATCAGTTGTTTTAATAAAAGAAATAGCAAGCTAGCTGTTTGAAAGGGTCATATAACGAATATGTCTGATAACATATGTGTATAAAGGAGTGATGACATAGCAGTTAAGGACTTTGAATTACTGAGAAATAGCAAAGCACTGTTCTAAGCAGTCTGGATGCCATGCAGCACACAACAGAACACTTATTTCAGTGATATGAGATTTGACTCTGTTTGCCACATGATGACTTGGTCTTGCAAAAAATTACTCATCTCTACAAAACAACAAGCTAGGAATCAAATTTAAACCCAATTGAGGTATGAGGTAACATATGAGTCACAGTGGGGGCAAAAAGTCAAACTTCCTACGTACTACCCAAACAGCATGTTAGCTTGTTTGTGCAGCTGACACACAACCATCAAAAGAAAAAGCTACAAAAAACTAATTCAAAATAAATGAAAAAACAACAATGCAATTACAGCATGCAGAGAAATAGCAGCTTGTTAAGAGCAAGAGCGAAAGTTAAGAGCAAGCAGATGCCAAGTGAAGTGCAAATAAGCAACATTTTGCTATGCAAATAAACAGTGCAAATACAAACACCGTGACACTTGTGCTAGCACAGGTATCAAATCCTTTGCTTACCGAGCGTGTTGTAGTGAAGCTGTAGCAGGTTACGTCGCCGCTGTAGTGTTACCACAACAATGAGCTCATCTATTAAAAAGTTTGGCTTTAAATGTATCACGTGTCGCAGCTAAGTTGCTGCTCTAACCTGATGGTGGGTAATTTATCAGTTAAAGCACGTGTGTTACTAATACACCTAAGTGATGGCGTCATTTGCCTACGTAAGACCAGCTACAAGGTCATCATACATGTGACTCTTTACACCTGTGCTTTTTCCTGTTGTTACATGTCAGAATATTTTCAGGCCTACATGGAGTAGTGTATAATTACTTTTATACATTGCTGTGCTTAAGAAAATTTGAGGTACATGTAATATTTTCACTTTTAATCCATTAGATTTATATTTACAGAAAAATGGTAGAAGAGGTCCTCACATCTTTTCAGATATTAAGTAGCTATACCATAAATAGGGTTAGGGTTAGTTTTTTACAGAATTAAAAGTATAAAATACACTTCCAAGTACCTACAAATTGTACTTAAGAAGCTTAGAGTACATATTACGTGAGACTGCTCTATTCATTATTGCAAGATTGCAAGGTAATTATCTCATTAGCTTAGGATATTAGTTTTCTCATGATAATGGCGTCTTCATCTTGTTTTTGAGGTAAAATTTCCGATGATGTTTGAGTACTTTTACCAAAGTAAAATTCTGAATGCAAGTAAAATTTAAATTTAAAATTACAACTGATTATTTTAAACTGCGGTACAGCTGCTTTTTCTTGAGTAAAGGATCTTGTCTTGAAGTCTAATGGGACTAATTTGATCATCTCATTCAACAACCCTCATATTTGGCAAGAAACATATCAGCACAAGACTGACTAACTCATGACAGTACAAATGTTTCCTGGAGAAAAAAAAGAGAATTATTAATGGATTATTTATGGATTGGAAATTGTCCTGATAGTCTTGCTTTAGAAATGGATGTGGAGGCGAGGAGGTGACACATCACAGGTATTGCATCAGTGTGGACAGACATTTAATGAGTCAGTCATCTTTCAACATCTTTCAAGCCTGCCCACTGACACCTGTGACAACCACATGCAAGGCAGTATTATTACACTTAATGGTAGTCATGCAATGAGCAAGTGCACCACCTTGAACCTTCTCCTCAGAGTCAAGTCGGTTTGGTCACTACAGCCTGCTTCCTTATGAATCATTCATGCACTTTGATGAATTTTTAATAGTTGTTACACCAGAATACAAATGTACACGATGCAACAGTTTAGTCTCTTATAGATCCTGTGTCCACTTTGAGCATAAAGCTTGACACAGCTTGTCATTATTCATTCAGCCACTTGTCATTTTGTTACCAAAAGTAGTCTGAGCAAAGCATTGTGTTGCAAACTACCAAAAAAATCATCATCAAAGAAACAATTGTTCTAATTGCTTTTGTGAGCAGCCCAAATCTCGGTTGAGCGTGTCAGATGATTTGTCTGCCTGGAAAGAGATCGCCTCACAATCTCTGATGTCTTCTCAAGCATACAAGAGGCAGGCCGACTGGTCTAAATATTATCATGAGGCTATTCTGCTGGGACAAGCAGGGGCCACATGGCTTCAGACTATGGATGACTAACAGATGGGTTTGTAAATAAGTATGTTATGACCCAAAAAAAAAACTTCACAGGAGAAAAGTTTACTTGCATAGTTGTTTGCCTTCGGTAGGAGGAGACAGATGTGTGATTGAATAAGAAAATCGATTGAACATGATGTATCAGTTTCTGAAATACAGAACCGATGTAGAAAGACTGTGACTTGACTCTACTGAAACCTCTGCAATTATTTAACATTTTCTCAACTCAAGTCCTAACAGATAGTAGCAGCATAGCTACAATCTGGAACTGATTACAAATCTGCCTTTGCTCAGCCTTACTGTGTCTCCAAGAGTCTACGTTTAAATTCCACCCACAGTTTTCAGCTTGTGTTATGCCAGCGATTAGCATGTTAAAATGGACTGTGTTGGCATGTTTCTGTAGCTGTTAGCACACTTGACAGTCGTGGTACATTAGATTAGCTGTGGAGTGGAAAGCTCAGATGACCTGCAGTCAGTATGGGGTATCTTCTTGCAGAAATCATCTCCTGCAGCTGCACTTGTCCTTAGGAAGACAACCCAGCAGAAATAGAGAAGCATTGGAGTCTTTTTTTTTTATAAAGGTGGTGAGAGAACATTAAATGCAACATAAAACAGGTAATAGGTAAGAAAATGGACTTATGGTGAATTTTAATATTTCCAGCTACTTACAGAATGTGGCTCCTTAGAATGGCTGGAGGATTTAACTTGCAATAAGCTGCGACATTAACATATAATGCAAAAATATGCCGTTCTTCTGTCCCCACACGAGATTCACATTGTTCTTCACTAGTCACTGTTTGGACTGTGGCTTTCTCTGCTCTCCCTCTCTCTCTTTTACCCCAGGTATGAATGTGGTTGAGTGAGCTCTGCACAAATTTGAGTTTTGATGGTGCCAAGCTTCAGTTTGGGTTTTACTGTCTAAAGTCAGCCCGTATCACATCTCCTGAGATGATACCCTGACATACTTACCCATTCAACTCACTTCCTCGAGGCCCACCCTCCCTCCCCAAGGAGATGCATGGATGAGCAAGCTTATTCTCCTCGTGGTGTGTTCCCCATGCATGACTGATGTTTAGATTAATGTCCTTAACTGACTGAAGTCCATTGATTTTCGCACCATTGTGACAAACATACACGTCCTAGACCCACAGTTCCCTATAGCTGTCTATATCTGCTTTTATAAAATAGCTGTAGTTGTCCTTTGCCTGTGCTCGCACAATTGAGCCTGCTGCGAGGTATTTATGTTCACTAAATCCTCTTAGGAATTTGTTATGCAAATATGTTCAATATCTAAACAGGGAGAATACACACAAATGCAAATCTGATTGCTTCAAATGTTCATCCGTTCTATCGATCTAATTTGTTTTCCAATTTGGGGGCCCATTAGAGCTGTAGAAGACCTAATGCTCCTGACGTCCACACAGTAAAATGAATGAATCAATATTTAATAAACAAAAGTATATTATTAACAGAGCAGAATTAAATCAAAGTAAAAAATCAGAGCTGTAATGAAAAAAGTGGAAACAAAAACAACAAACTAAATCAATGTGAATATTTCTGTTGCACTTTAAGGACTTGTATTGATTTTTTGTATTTATTTAATGTGAGTTCCAAATGTGGTTTGGCAGCTGCACTGTGTTGATTTGCCCCAAAACTATTATTTGTATTTGCAATCTGAAAATGACTCTGACTATGAAAAAACTACTTTTCGCTGTCTTTCATAGTAGTGCATAATAAAGAGCTAGAGACGTTTATACAATCTGTCTTTATATATGAAGGTTAGGATTTGCAGGGATGTGGTGTTATAACAAACATAAAAAGCCTTGTGTGGAATGAGCTCCACACATGGAGCAAAATGGTAATATCGCCCCCTGCTGACATTTACAACACAGTTCTGCCTTATGATTCAAATTCAAAATGTAAATTTATTGTAAAAAAATAGTGATGTGCGTTAGATTTCATCCTCAACTCACAGTGTGCAGCAAAGTGCACACATTACAGTGCACTGACAAGTGTGATGGATTTTGTGCATCGTCTTGTGTTTGTGTCAGACATAATCCATTTTGTATTTGAACAGGAGGCTGATTCGGTTGTAACAACACTTAGCTCAAAATATTTGCAGTATGGAGAGCTGAAAAGTCAGACCAGCTTTGAATTTCAATGCTTCATTTTGACTCAGAGCCTGAAAAGTGACACACAGCTCAGTATACTAGCCTAAACTAGTCTGTTTTCCCAAGGACAATTATTTTTTATTATGGATTAATAAATCTGTCAATCTGTGACCTAATCCAAATGAGCCTGTATCAACCTGTAAAAGCAAACATAAAGTACGCTGAAGAACTTGAAAAATATTTTGTCTTTGTAACTGGAGCTGTGCTGCTGTTTTTCCTCCCAGTCCAGATGTTCTTTCACAGCCTTCTCAATCTTCAGCTAATTGGCCTCTTTCCACCAAATCTGAAGAGACTTGATTTCACTACGTTGCCCCAATCTAATGAGTTCAGCATCTCGAGCCAGGAGACTGGCTCACTTTTTATCCTCCAGGACCAAGTGCTGTGAAGCCAGTTGATCTTTGGCCTTGTTTGTGCTCCTCTTCACCTCCTGAAGAGAGGCTTGAACTTTATAGCAGACAATGACTAATAAACCGAGTCAGATTTCCTCCATGGGAGTTAGAGAACTGAGCTGTGGAACTGTATTACCCTTTTAAAAATGTTTAAAAGTGGATCTATGTTATTTTTCTGAGTGATAGGAAAATCTGCTAATGATTCCATGTCAAATGGCAGCAGGTTGTCTGGTTCCTGAGTGGAGGCCTCGTTCATCTCAGCAACATGTTCAGAGTCTTCTAGGTTGATTCCTACAGCTTTAAAATTCCCTTTCTAATGATGAAATATGATCAGTGAAAGCTTACCAGTAAATGATGTTGTTCAATATTTTCATATGCATTTCTTCTTTCTTACTTTGCAAAACTCTAAACTAATTACGCATGGCCAGGTTTTTCACTGTATCACTACGACCAAACAAGAATGCATTCCCTTACCGTGCATAGTAAATCAGTTTTGACCACAGTTACAACATTTCAGCATGGCGTCACTTGCACTCGTAATGTTGGATCGGCTGTGAGACGGCCTCTGCACCTACACCCACCAAATTATGACAGCGTGTGGTTATTTCAAAAATCAAGCAATGGGCAACCAAAGCAGGCACTGTGGGAGAAACATTACATGCATTTCAGTGCTTTTTCACTTCCCTCTCAAGTCCATGTCAGTCTGTTTCCTGCACCGTTGTCCAGTCCTCTCCATCTCCCCTTCACGTGTTTGTGAAAAATATTTGGCCTACGTGAAGTGCTTCCAAAACCAATTAGTGTGTAGAGTGCATGTGTCACTAACTCCGACCATGATGGAAACACACTGCCAAAAGAGCATGAGGGAAACCAACTTACAGAGGAGGCCTCTGTGGACTCTTTGTCTTCTCTTTGTGAGTCACTTCAATCAGACTTCGTTCCATGTAATAAAGTAATTTCAAAGGAAATATTCAAAATTATAATCTTCATATTGTTCTGGCCCTTGATCATTTTTGCCCATAGTTGAGCTGATACATGTGATGCAATAACTTGTTTGTTTTTTTTGGTGTCATGTAATTGTAAGGACAAGATCAAACAACTGGATGATGGTGACGTGTCAATCAGCAGCCAGTGGTGATGGCTGTTTTCATGACAGCATCCCACACCAATTACCAGTTCTTTTATGACCTACTGCTCATTAAGGAGCACTCTTCAGTTGGAGTGGCATCTGACCATGAAGTGGTAGTGAGTATGGATAATAGTGTTTCTATTTTTTTATTTACAAAAACAAAGTAATAAGCAATTGTTAATTATAAGAGAACTACAGTGTATGATGTCATTCTATAAAAAATACAGTTGCTACTCATAATCTCCCAAATGAACCATTATTTTTACATTTAACATTCTTATTATTACAATAAAATAGCCAGCGCTTATATTGATGGTGGCATTATGGAAAGTTTCACCAAACTCTCTCATTAGGAACTATGGATTTGCACATAAATACTAATACTAATACTAATAGTGTTTGTGACTAATGTTACCACCGATACATGGTTTAATGGCAGTGCCTTAGGAAAAATCAGGGGGTCGCCAATATAAAGATTTCTTTCTGTTGTTAGCTTGAACGAGCACCCAAATGTTCATGTTACCATGTTATCAGTTTTCAAGATAAATGGCCACAATCAAACAAATTGTCGATGGCAATCACATTACATCCATGTTGGACCTGATTGAACTACATTTAAAAACAGACTTCAGACTTTTCACTTGCACAGTACAAAAAGAAATTGAGGTCCCTATGAAAAGCTGAACTCCATGAATCTTTGAAAACACACATTGCTGTAATTGTCAGAAATTGATGTTTGTGTAGTTTATGTTTTAATAATACTATTGCCTGTAACAAATACATTTGTTTGGAACTACCACACAGAAACTTGGTGGAATTAAGCATGGAGGCTTAACAGAGTCTGACCTGTTCCCCTAGTGGTTCACAAACTCTGTCCTCAAGCCCCCCTGTCCTGCTCGTTTTCCAGCTATTCCTGCCCTACCCACTGATGATTACCTAGATCAGGTGTGTTCAGTCAAACAGAAGCTGGAAGATACCAATTCACAATGTCTTCACCTACTCCATGCTCATGTGAGATGGTATCTTCCAGCTTCTGATTGACTGAATACGCCTGATCCAGGTAATCAGCAGTAGGTAGGGCAGAACTAGCTGGAAAACAAGCAAGGCCTGAGGACTGCGTTTGGAAACCACTGCTAGTGCATAATAACAAAATCACTATCAATATTTCACTAAAATTACATTATTGATTTAGAAACTTTAGAAATCAAGGCTAGGATAAAATCATTGTACAGAACCCCCCATGCTAGATTCCACCAATCATGTCTTATTGTATTTTTATTACTATAGAGTGAATTGAATAACTGTCTTTATCATAGATTTTCCCACTGTGGAGAAAAGACACACATTAAAAATAAATTGTAATTATTATAGGCTACAATTTTCCATTACTACAATGTGTGGTTAAGTTAAAGTAATACTGGTTTGGCTGAGGGGTGTCCACTCTGATGAAGCAACTGAGGTTTACGTGAAAAACAAAACCAAGTATTCACTGGCAATTATATGCATTCACGTAACGAACATCGGAAGTTTCCTGTTCGCTCATGAACGCACCATTTCTAAGCGTCACGTGTGTCGTTATTCGTTATTATGGTACCGGGGTTGTTATGCCCTCAGCTTTGTGTGTGGGGCAGTGCATGTGCAGTGGTGTGATCATCGTTTAATACCAAGACGTGGCGTTTAAATATTGGATTAAACTCGTATACCTTATGTAAATATCACTATTGTTATTATACTTGCGTTTACTGATATGCACACCTTAACTGGATAGAATCTCAATTTTAATGTGTGGACATAGCTGAAACAGTCTGCATTCAGTGAGTAATTAGCTAGGCTAATCAGGGAGCAGGTTAACGACCATCCTTTGCCTCATGTTTAAGTAATCAAAGGTCCAGGCCTAGGTTGTGTACCACGAGATATGTGCTCAGCCTGACAGACTAAACGCGGGGATACAAAAAAAACAACTTCGCCGCCCCTACTAGCTTGTAAGCTACGGTTGGAGGCTAAGCTAGCAACCGCCATCCCGTGTCGGCGCTGTTGCCGAAACACGCTAACAACCTCCAGCAAATTGCTTTCTAGATATGAATAGAGCAGCTAGCCAGCATGCTTGCTTAGCTAGCCTAATTGCTTAGTTGCTAACTGTGTGAGGGGCGTGAGAGAGGAGGGAGGTTTGCCACTGTCCGCCAGCAGCAGCAGCTACTACGGGAAGTCTTGACTAACGTTACAGCTGCATCCTGCTGCTAGCTGAAGTTCCTCGTTTCGTCTCTGAATGAGGTAGCTTTCTCATTTAGTTAGCTCAAACACGCCAAGGCGGTGGATACATGTCTGCCTCTCAACCACGAGACGAGCTACGAAAGGGAAATCTTGCAGTTCATGTTTCGCCAAGAAGTCAGTGTGACGTCTTTTAGTCCATCTTGTTCGTATCTTTTCCAACACGAGAAGAGGAATATGTCGAGATATAATATATACAGCCTGTTAGACTGGATCTACGGCGGGGTGGACCCGAAGTTTGAGGGCAACGGTGGGCCCGAGTGTGCCGCATTTATCACCCCTCAACAGCGCATCGGTGAAAGCCTGATCATCATCCTGCTCTCTCTGGTGGAGATCGGCTTGGCACTGAAGAAAATAAACCTCTCCAAAGAACTCCGAGTGATGGGGAAAGACTGCATACGGGCGAAGGAGGACAGTCTGGGCAAGAACCTGTTGCTGGTTGCTCTCTGTATGACTTTTGGAGTGGAGGTTGGCTTCAAGTTCGCGACTAAGACTGTGATCTATCTGCTGAATCCATGCCACGTCGTGACCATGGTCCAGGTGAGGATGACACGACAGAACCGACGCTGATTTACTGTGTGCACGCCCAGGACGGTGTGCTAAACACCAAAAAACTCATTCAGGACAGGACAAACTTGTATTTAACTCATTTAGTATTGTAACGTGTTTGCTGACTTTGATAATACTGATTAACTTTATATTGTCCAGACCTCACCCTTCTCCAGCATGGTGACACACCAGGTTCTTTTTTATTGAAATGCATATCAACATGCTTTTTTTCATTTGAGTCCCACAGAACTTGACACTGTCCAAAACATTTTTGAAATCTAGTCAATATTTAGGTTCAATCAAAACCTGGCTACCATGAAAGTAACTAATGATAAGAGTCATAAGAAAATAAGGAAAAGAAATGCATGTTATGTAACAAACACCGTAAGAGGAACTCAAAATCATGAAAGAACCCTATGATGAAATTATACCTGTTGTGTCAAGTTAAGCCCCTTGAGCTAAGCAACAAGAGCTGGGCGTCATCTCATTTCAACATGTATGATTGTTTATGACTGGAAGGAGGCAAAGTTTAGAAGCTACTGAGGAGCAGCCCACTAGGAGCTGAATTTATAACTGCACAGATGGCCAGTTGAGAGGTGAGAACTGTGCAGCTTAGTAGTGAAAGTGGGTGTTTTGTTGTGTTGTATTTTGCTAAATGTGAATCGAGGGTTACAAGACAGATGTTCTCAGTTTTCACTGCGGTCATGAGAATTTACTGTAGCTGCAGATTGTCTTGTAGGCCTTCTGATTGCCTGACCTTCATGGAACATGATTGCTACTCAAAAGGTTATGTATGTGTCGCATGCATGAAGTATGGAGAACCTGCAATATCAGTGTTTTTTTATGTATTTCAGATTACACTGTGATAGCGTGACAGCCTTTGGGCATTGATGAGTTACTCGCTGTGACAAGAGCTGACTGATGCACACCAAAATGTCCTTGATTGTTGACACCTGAAGTGATCAGAAAAGGACATTAAACAGCTTAACAGAAGATTTGCACTCATAGAAGGTGGAAGTAGTTTGTGGTGCAGATTCTCTGTTGCTTTTATTACCACTTAACAGGGAGGTGTCGTTTCTATCAACAAGGTGGATCTGTAGAAGTCACCTTCAGCAGTTAATTTATTTCAGGACACAAAAACTGGTGGAACAGGAACTGTGTAAAACATTCTTACTGTGGTGAAAGTAATGTTTTTGCACATGAGAGCTTGATCTGATATTATATGTACTGAATATTTGCCAGCTTAGCAGTGGTGATTGTTGTTAGGACGTTTTTTTGTTTAATTGTCAGATCTGCTTGTATTGACTCATTGTAGCTTCCTGCCTGTGGGGCTGTGTAGCCACAGACTGGTTAGAGTGCCCACGCTGACCATTATTCTCCATACTCTGATGAACCATGTGGACAGTCTGGGTGCATGTGTGAAGAGAAAGAGATGGAACCAGGATGGTGTATATCAGTCCGAGCCATGGAGGCTGCATCTCGCAACTTGCAGAACATGTTGATGTTGATGCCAGATACCAGAGGAAACTTCACAGGTCTTGTGGAGTCCAAGCCTTGACAGGTTAGGGTTGTTTTGGAGGCAGTGGAGACCTACGACATATTAGGCCGTTGGTTTTATTGTTGTGGCTGATCAGTGTATGTAAGTAAGTTCTTTGGGCGGCTCCCTTTTAGGGTCACCACAGCGGATCAGTCCACATATTTGGTTTGGCAAGGATTTTACGCCGGATGCCCTTCCTGACGCAACTCTCCCCACTGGGCTTGGGACTGGGCCGCAAACCACCAACCCCGGGGTTCATACACAGTTAACAATTGCCAACTGCCTTACCTACTGCGCCTCCGTCCCAGTCGTGGCTGATCGGTGTATTTATTAGTCAAATTGAATGAGAAATGCCAACATCAAAATTGCAACCATCAAGCTACAAGCCGTCATACAAAGTCCAAAACATCACAGTGCTGTGTAAAAAAAAAAGAAACAAAAAGGTGTCATTTGTGCCTTTTGGTAAAAGACTATTCATACATTCACTTTACCTCACATTTAAACAGTGCATTGTCCATGATACCTACTCCACTTGCCTGTATGGCATCAGTATACCTGCCACTAAACCTTTTTTCTGTTTGTTTCTTTGTTTGTTTTGTTTTCACTTTCCTCCACACACCTAAAATGGTGTGCTAATGGTGAATTGACATCACATTTCAAAACATTGGAATTCTTAATTTCCTTGTTGTTTTCCCATCATAGTTTTTTACATTTTACAAGGGTATGATTTCTTGACTTTTTGTAGGTAGTTACTACTGTCCCCTTATGGAGTCAGTATCGGCATCACCTGTGTGCTATTAAATGAACACAACCGCTTGACTGTGGATGTGCTGCAGGTTATCTGTTTCCTAAAATATTGTATTAGCGGCGAGTAATGTTAATAAACGATTCTACATAATCTACGTTAGATTTTGAACTATTTAGTAGGTTGTAGATAAGTGAAAACGTCAGGCTCTTTTTGATGCAGTGCAAGATTTGGTCAATGGCATGTGAAGGCTGGTACAGTGACTTCAGAACCAAAAGCTGGTGTAACATCTATTGCATTAAACTATCAGGACTTGGAAATAATCTTATTTTCATATTTGGGATGTTACTGTGAAGACGGTAATTATAATCATTACGATAGAAATACTGTCAACATGGTGGATGTTGGGAGAGGATAGAATATGGTTAAGGATATTGAATGTGTGGCAACAAAATGTCCTCGATTTATGATGAGCTCTGTCAGACATGACACCTAGTGAGCTTTCTTCTCTCATAGATCTCACCAGGGATCCAGTGTGACTGAACATAAAGTGAAATAAAAAGAGTTTAAAGTACTGTAACACTCCAGACATTAACTTACAAGATGCAGGCTTACCTGTAGGTTGAGAGCTTGCCTGTAAACTGAAGCACGTTGCTGTTAACAAGCTGTGTGCAACAAACATTCAGTATCAGCATAATGGACTACTGTTTCACAATTATCATTAAATAAAGACACATTTATCAGCTGTAGCAATAACACTCAGCAAAACAGAGATTGTTGACTCAGTCATTCAGATTACGCAGAACACATTACATTATGACTCTAATTGTAAAAGGAAGTATGGCTTATCAGTAATGAGGTCACTCAATCTATAAATACACTATTTGTCTTTATATTTTTGCAGTTTCTTTCACAACTCAAAAAACCATTATTGTTTATTATTATTAATTGATCCATTAATACTGAGCTGGATTTGCACTACTCTGGCACATGTTGTGAAAGTAGATGCAAAGGAATGGTAAACATTACCCATTACATCTATCCAAGTGACCAGATTTTTTTTATGGTCTGTATTCCGGGATTTGAGTGTTTTTACAACCCCAACCTTCTGATACAAAATTAGTTTAGCAGATTATAATTTATATGTCAGGAACCCGGAAAGAAGTCGGTATTGTGTTTCACCCTGCTGTAGCTCCAGATAAATTTATATGTCAGTAGTAAAACTATATAGAGGAATGACCATTAAAGTTAATTGTGCCTTTTGTGCTGCGACAACAATGTCAAGGATGGTTTGACCCTGGTAACTGTGATTATGCATGTGGAAATGGTCTGGGCTGAATTGTTTATTGGAGCTGCAGAAGCTCATTGCACAAGTCTTTTGTGTGTGGGTTGCATTGTATAACTTTATCATATACTTATTTCAGTGGATAGCAACTTTAGCTCTTGTCTCAAACAGACCTACACTGGAGTTTCTTGATTAAGGTGTCAGATAATGTCCCGTTTGTCTTGTTCTTTGAGAAAATGAATATAAACTATACATATACAACACAATATAATAAATCAAGTGCAGTATTGGGCAAGTTATTTAGCCAAAATACAGTATTGTTGGTCAGCAGTCGTAACGAGTTAGGTGCCTTTAATCATATCATGGAGGTCTACAGAGAGTTCCATGGGTTTTATGTTGTTTGTCCTGACATGTAGAGTGAATTGTTGGACCTTTATGTACACAGGCATGGGTCTTCCTAAACTATGTCAAACCAGTTCAGTCTGCCAGAGGGGGAGTTCTAGACCATGTTTAACGCTCTGAATGCTTGTAGAGATCTTTGTTTTCACCTGGGATTATGGGTTATTGCGAGTAAATTGGTGGAGAAAAATGACAGTTTAGTCAATTTAATCCAAAAAAGTAAGCTTCTGACTTAAATTCACCCTGCGTACAGATATCTTTTGTGTTTTTACTGCGGTTTCACCTACGATCAGCCTCACACTCCAGCACAATCTGAACACAGCACAAAGTCACCTCCTGTCAACACTAATTATACTAATGAATTTCAGTCACATCACAGACGATGCACAGGTGAGAACACTGCTCCCTACCTTGACCCATTTTTCACTGTGATAAAACAAGTCCACAAACCTGGACCACAAAATAAAGATAATAAAATGTAAGCAAAGAAACAACATAGAAGCAATTTACATCACTTAGAGGCATTTCAAGAGCAAAAATACGACTAAATCCAGTTTAGTTACCAACTATGTATTTTTTAGTTTCCTTTAAACCCTGTTTTTAGTGCTGAATGAACTGAAGATAAACAACTAAACAGATTGATTGCTTGATTTGCTCAAGCAATTTGTCCGCTTGACAACATTGCTAATCAATATACTGTCTTAAATAGATAAAATCCATTTATTCGACACCTGTTTTAAGCACTACTCTGCATATTTAATATGTGGAGAGCTTCTACAAACAGTGGATGAGTTAAGTGTGTTATCTATCTCATATAAAACCCACGGGATTACACTTAAGTAGAGTTGGTCACTTATAAATGAGATCATGACTCCATGGGCCAGCGTCGCAGACAGAGATTAATCCCAAATGTAGACTGAAGTGGCCCTTTGAATTTGATGAGGTCGAACTGGCTTTGCTGCACATTTTTGGGAGATAGATCTCGATTTAGCACAGTCATAAATAAAACAGGAAGGAACCTTAGTCAGTCCAAGACTGAGAACTGTGTGTCGACAGTGACACGTGGATTGTTTGGTCAGTTTTGTCATGGACCAACCAGTCAGACAAGTTCTTATTGATAGGTGCGAGTTGTGCAGTAATTTGCATGGAATCCATTCAAGCCTGTTCGCTTGCAGTGTTTCTAGCAGAATTAGAGTTTGCAGGTGGTGTTGGCCGCCCGCACCGGGCCAGGAGAAGTGACAACCTGGTGTACATTGCACATTACAGTGACTTTGCTTATTTAATCTGAGTTTATCAAATATTCGTGCAAAAGATGCTCAGTATAAATAGTGGAAATAAATACTGTAAAGTGTACTGTAGCCCTGATTTTTCAGAGGTGTTACAGAGTGATACCTCTGTGGCAATTGGCTCATTGGTCAGAGGGAACCCCAACTCAAACACTTCCTTCTTCACCTCCAAGTAAAGTCTGTACGTTAAGGTTTTCTCCAGCACTGCTCCCGCAAACAGAGCGAGATGTGTAATATTTGAATATGTAAACTCTGTGGCTGTGAAATGCTTACATGTAGCGTTGAGAGGTACTATGTTTTCTGTCTGTGCGGCCATCTGTTTATTGGTTTTGTGAAATAGTTTTGACAACATGAGTGACAGATTTTTAAATTGGCTTCTTGTTGAGTTTCAAATGCATAAATAAGGTTTTAAGTCAGATGTCAGCAGCCTGGTACTTGAAGCTGTGGGTATATTGGTGTTTTGGCAAGTCATTTGTCATTCTCTTTGCAGATTTTACCTGAACTCATAAGTTCAAAAGCACATACACACCTTCATGTCTGTGCTGTTCTCTAACAGAAACTGATTATTTCTTCACTCCTTGTTCCATGTGACCATCCTCCTGCGTCCTATATTTCTCTTGTTTAGAAGCAAGAAGTACTTTACAGTTGCCAGTGGGATGCTCTGCCGAAGGCTACTACTCTTATTATATTAATAAAAACACCTTAAAGCAATTTGTTCATTTTATTCACCTACAGCACTGCAGCGCTGGAAAACTCCTGAAGCACTCAAGCTGTTCAATAAAATCTGCGACTTTAATGTGATAATGTGATTTCTCATTTCTCTCTGTGCTCCTTCCTCAACAGATCTTCCTGCTGGCCTGCCCACCAGGTAAAACAGCAATGGTTGTATTTAGGTGAGTATATTTTCTCATGGTTCATAACTGACTTGGCATTTTTTACCCGTTATATTCAGTTAATTTGAACAGTGTATTTTGTAGTAAGTGTAAAGTTTATTCAGTTGTTATACAGTGAACTAGATAAGGACCATGACTCAGTTTCTAGCATCACTGTGTCATCCACTCTTCATTTAAAGTGCTATAAAAGCTACAGTACCTCCCATGAATGCAAATCCTGAATGGAATATACAGTCAAATATTTCTTGCGGACAGAAAAATAATGTATAAGTTCAGTATATACGTTTCTGATTCTAAGTTGTAGACTTTTGCAGAGTAAATTGAGTTTGTTTTTTTTGTTTTTTTATTGTAGTGAGTTTGTTGAGGGTCGTAGTCTCCTGTTAAACCACTGCACTGGTCTGGGCAGTTAATTATTCAGGAGAAATGACTGCCTTGTTGCCAGTGAGAACATGAAGTGAAATCTACTCAGAAATAAATACAAGCAGGGTCACTTTCTGTTGCCATAGCTCATAGGAGTTTTATCAGGGGACTGTAGCTGTGTTGTACCTGAAATGGTCATAAAGTAGACTGCTAAAATGAAATGGTGAGAAACTTAAACACTCTCCAACAAGTTTCTCGTTTTAGTAAAACAAAATAAGACAGTTCAGAAAAATCATCTTATCAGTGAGGTCAATTTGTTCTTTAACATAAATTAATAATTTATTTTAAAAAACTGCATCAGCTAACCAGACAATTCATCAGACTTGTTCCAGCACATCACACATATGCTTAGTCAGACTGAGATATGATGAATTTGGGAGCCAAGACAACATCTTGTCTTTTTCATGCTCCTCAAACCATTCCTGAACAATTTTTTGCACTGTACCAGGACTTCTCCTGCTGAAAGGGGCCAGTGCTTCACACAGCTCCAGCTTTTATATCAGCATGAGCATAATAGTGGAAATCAACCACTTGTGGAGAACAAACGTAATTTGCGTTAAAAAATGGAAGGCCGCTTCTGCATGGAGTCCTTGTATTCATTAGGCAGACTTGTTATTTTATGACGGCAGGAGTAAGTGCACATATATTGACAGTGATGAATGGAAATATATGTGGATCCATGTACGCATATGGAAAACTCTGTGTAATTATTAGTATATAGTGATTAATGAATGGAGGTTAATAGTTATTTCTCACATAGCACAACAGTATCAGAGAGTCATAACTTGGCCTTAGTATGGATTATGGCAGAGTAGTGTTACTGACAACTTAATTTTAAAAGATATTTTCAAACATATTCAGTGAAGAGGGATAAATACTGGGTAAAGGTTGCTTATGATCAATGAATATGGTGAATTTGAATTTGAATGAAGCCGAATGCTTTTTCCAGAAAGGTCCAGGGGCCCCCAGAGTGACAGCTGGGTTTATTTGAACTGACATTCCTCCGACACAGCTGTTTTCCCAGTGACCTTATCTGCCACAGAATTTATTTTGGTTCATTTGACAGAAAGAGCCAGTCAGAGTGGATAGATGTAGGTCCACACTTTGACACGTACAGTAAGCACCAAATAATTCTTGGTTAAAAGAAAAGTGTGTCCTCTTGTTAACTGAACAAGCATCACACTCCCTCGGTCTACAGGAGCAGACAGGGTGTGTGCATACTGAATGGTGAGTGAGACAGAAGCAGCTGCAGAATGTGTGCTAACCAAAAGCTGAAATGTGTCTAAATTATACTAATCAATTACTATATCAATTACTAGCTCGAAATACTGATTACTGAAAATCATGGCATCATTGTGTTGTTGTTTTTTTAATGGATCATAGAAATGTCATCTGTCTGCGACACACACACTAGTGGAAAGTTACAATTGCCTGAACCTCCAGTGACCTGACTTGTCATAATCAACAGTCTCAGAAGGAACTGACCCTGCCAGAGAATGAGAGACAGCTGCTGCTAACAGCATCAGGGAGGGATGAATTTTTCAGCAACATAGAACATAATCTACATTTTCCTCCACCTGTTTCTCTGTGCTTATATCAACACTAATTGATTCAAGCTATTGTCACAATGTGTGGAATTTGGAGATAATTGTTAAAGTTTTCCTGGACCACGTGAAGGTTATGGGGAAGGATTTTAATAACTTTTTACTATTCTAATTATTATTGGCTTATGCTTTTCACTGTTTGTTTTCAGGCTGCAGGTTCACATGTTGAATGGTGCATTATTGGCTTTAATGTTCCCTGTAGTCAACACTAGACTGGTAAGTAACCAGTGCTGGAAAAATCTTCACCGACAGCCATCTGCAAGTCTTTGTGGTGTCTCTGATGTTCCATTTATTTCACTTTTCATGACAGCTCAACAAGAGAACAAGTGTATATCTTAGCTTTAGTGTGCACAAGAAGACTCCTTCTTTTCAAAAATAGTGACATTTATATGAATGTGATGTTTAATTAAGTGGAGTTCCTTTACTAGAGCATGAATCCGAAGAATATACTCTGACACGCAGAAGATAAAATGTCAGACCCAACTGGCAGAAAGTACCAGCTTGACTGATGATGGAAATATAGTTGTTGTAACGGCAAAAGGCTGACAATAAGAGCTGCAGTAGACAAAGCCTCAACTCTGAATTGTGTAATACTGTATGCTTATCTTAGATCAGATTAGGTTTTCTGTTTTCAGGTGACCATCCACAGTAGACTCCTTCTTTACTATGTGTCAAAACAACCCCTGACTTCACATTTAAAATTCCTCTTATGTGGGAATACAAATAAATGCACAAAATGTTTAGGTACCCCTTCAATACACGGGGCTGTGTGTGAGAGTTCTCATAGTCATGGAGTGTGTTGTTCATTCAAACCACAGCTACCGTTTGAGAAGGAGATCTACTACATCCAGCACTCCATGCTGTATCTGGTGCCTCTTTACCTTTTCAGGAAAGGAGGTAAGTGCTGATCTTTAGTTATTACACCTGCTTTTTCTCTCTTCTGTTGACTCACACCATGAAATATGTTGCAACTAAGCTTATAATACAAAGGTTGGTATTATTTTCTCCATGCACTTATTTGTTCATTCTAAACAAACATCTGTTGCTGATTTCTGTGTAAAGCTTCTTTTGCGTAGTCTCCTACAAACATCTACATGCCACTGAAAACAGTTATATACACACTGTGCGTCCAAAGATCAGATCATGATTTTGTTTGTTTATCCTGTGGATAAAACTGCATGAGGCAGAGCTCACTGAGTGTGTCAGTCATGCTGCAAATGTGTTGAACCTGGACATAGATGGAGTGATTGAAGGTTTACCAAAACTACAGTATGAAGACAAACTATAAATACAAGGACACAAGGACAGTTGTGTTAAATAAGTAGAAATCTGAGAGAGTTGACGATGATGTAACACAACAGTCAAAACTCACACAAGTTCCTCATTATTCATTAGTAAAATAACGCTGGACCAACACAATGGAAAGTATGCATTGTTGTGCTTAAACTGATGTAATTATTTTAGAAAATAACAGTGAGCAAACAGGAAAAGCCAGTTTGACACCAGTCGTGTTAATGGTTTTGCTGTGGTTTGGGGAGTTTGTTGATTCAACTGAAATATTGCAACCACAGTGACATGGGAGGGAATGAGATGAGATTTTTTTCTTCAGCACTTTGTCGGTGTGACGTCAGTCAGGTGGCCAGGTTTGGAACATAAGATGTATTCTATGTGCTTGCTCTCTGTAACCTGCAAACCGATTCACAAGTGTGTTTCTTTTTGCAGGCGTGTATAAGCCTGAGCCTCTGGGGGATATGTGGTGGGCACTGCTCTCCAGTGGCATACTGTTCCTCTACCACTTCTCCTTCTTGCAGGTCCTTGGTCTGGTAAGGTGGAGCCCTCTGCTGGGCATTACCTGACATTTCACCACGCTAACACGCTGTATATGTGTGCAGTGATCCCACCATCACGTGTCACATTTCCAGGGACAATAAGATAATCTCACAATAAGAAAAATGAATCTTTATAATTACACTTTAGTTATGTTTTAATAATTGTACTGCATATGTTCAATCAAGTGTGAGGTACACATCCAGTTTTTCTATATCCTCTGATTAAAGCACTGAACTGCAGTTGGTTAGATCAGAATAAACATCCAGTTCTGTGAGAAATGAATGATTAGAAAGATAAGTGCAGTGAAGTCAACTGTTAAATTTAGCCAAAAACGTATTATTCTGATTTGGTTTTAGCAAGATTTGTGCTTACTCAGCCCGTTTCTTCTATTTCCCTCTAGGTGACTGAGGTCAACCTGAACAACATGCTGTGCCCGGCCGTGTCCGACCCCTTCTATGGGCCTTGGTACCGGGTCTGGGCGACGGGCCACCAGACCCTGCTGACCCTCATTCACGGGAAGGCCCTGACTCTCCTCTCACAATACACCGGCTCCGTGTGGAGGTACCTGATGGACGCACTCCGACTGCGCAGCAAGAAAGTTGACTGAATGTCCAGAGAGATGCACACGGACCTCGCCTTTCACTCTGAATGCCTGCTTTTATCATTTTTAAAGTAACATTTTTATGCGTCTTTTAAGACTTACATCTGTTTTCCTGAAACATGTTGGCGTTTCAGGGCCAGTGAACCAATGTGTCATTCTTTTAGTGTTGTAGTTGTCTTGCATACATTGTTGCATGCAGAAACATAATAGGCATAAGGCTGGTAGATAGAGATAACAACATGGGACTGGACAGATCTGGCCTTTTTATTTTTTTATTTGTTGTTTGTTTTTTGGAATACAGTTTCCAGAAAAATGTATGTGACTTTGAGGGAGATCTCTCAAGCTGCCTTTTTGTAAATGTTTTAAGGGCAAAAATTAGGAGTTACCGAATTGTCACTATACTGCTCTGCAGTTGTTACACTTCGTTCTTTATGTGGTAGTATGTTAGCGGATAAAGCTGCCATTTTAATAAATTAAATTGTGAATACGACTTGTTGTAAAAATTATTGCTCATTTTAGCACCTCTGTGTTGTCATGACTGAAAAACAGAAGCTCGCACTTCATTACACACTTGTACAGGTTGTGAAAACATCATTGTAAGTCGCCTCTTTAGCTTTTCTGTCTCCAGCCTGTTCCAATCATTCCAGTTATGATAATCAGGGGACATGAGGTAAAAATGTGCTGTGATTCAAAGTGATGAACAAGGATTTATGGATTTACACTGGGATGTTAATATTACCTATGCCAAGGAGGTTATGCTTTCATCAATGTTATTTTACTGTGATGTTGGACGGTGTTCAGTGAGGTGTAAACTTCAGTGCATTGTTAGGATGAATGGATGTGATGTGATGTTTGCCAAGATACAGTAGATCTTGACAAAAATATGACTCCGGGCTGGATGTATAATGAATACAACGAATACAACTTGTTGCTTCATCCTCATTTAATTGTACAAGACACCATGAACACCCTCCACCACTGCAGCTGTAATGACTCAGTGTTTTATTTTAAAAAACATCAGGTGATCTGCAAGAATTCAGTTTGTGTCATTTGTTGACAAGTGAAGGGAAAGTATTAACTGAGATTGATAAATGGGTTATGTGTGTCATGATGTATATCATTTCAAGTATGAGGGTTGTATGTGTGTATTACTGTAGCATAAACTGTACTTCACTTAAAGGGAAGAATCTTTTGTATTTCTATGAGTTTGAGTGTATGTGCTGTAACAACATTAAAGGTAATGTTGAGTCCTCTGTGTGTATTTAGCATTTTTTTTGTCTTTACTCTCTACAAGAAAGCAAATAAGCATGTAGGTATTGAGCTATTGCTTTAATAAGAGAGCGTCTTATCACACCACAATACTACACTGATGTCAAGTTGCTGACTGACTCGTGCTTTTGCCCTGTATGTTTGGGTTCAGTGTCCTCTAAGGCCAGACGGGGTGAAAAGCTTTAAGTGCAGCGTATCGACTGGAGTGAGCTGCAGAGAGTTTTTACAGGCCTGTAGCATCTCATCAGTACAGACAGTTGAGAGGAGGTCGATCTAAAACCACCACAGTGGCTGTAAAGGGGCCTCAAGGTGACTGTAGATTAAGAGGGGAAAACACTGCTGCCCTTCCCTTCAAGTACTTGTAGATGCTGAAAGAGAGATGTTAGGTTATACAGCAAAATGACCTTAACTTGGCTCCATTAATATTTCACTGTAAGGCAAGGGCAACACAAAACATGTTTACTTACTTAGTGTGCAGTTGGTTCTCTCAGCTTCAGCACCAGTCTCATGGTCAGCCCAGAAATAATTACGGCTGGAGGAAATGAGTGCTTAGTGACAGTGGGTAATGGAACCAATACGGTTGACACATTATGTAAGATACATGGCACATAAGATGATACAAATCCTCAGGTGAAATAAAGTGAATTGAAATTAAAAGTGGACTTGGTGGAGCTATAGCTTTTACTCCTCCAGCTTTAACTCTATCCATTCCTCAGTATCAGTTATTCAGATACACAGAAACTCAGAGGCAGAGTCAGGCCAGCAGTGGGTTCATCTGTGGTTATTTGCACACACACACACACACACACAGCAGACTGAGCCACTCAGCTCGCTATTAGTCTGTGTCTTAGTTTAGCTTGTTAGCAATTTGCCAATTGGTACTAAACACACTAAACTAGTAGTTTTGCAGGTATTTGGTCACAAACTAAGGAACATTTTGACCTGATGGTGGGACCAGAATAAAACTCAGGGGTTCATCAAAATCATTACAATTCAGCCTGATGGATATAAATGTGCAAAATGTCTTGGTAATCTATGCACCAAAGGACATGCAGGTTAAGTTAAATGGTAACTCTAAACTGTGTGTGAGTGTGATGTCTACGCGTGTCCCTGAGATAGACTGATGATCTATCTTGCTCAGTGCCAGTTGGGACTGGCTCCAGCCCCCACCTCAATTAACAGGATAAGCAGTAAAGATAATGGATGGATGTTACATAATCTGATTATACTGATCTGTTTTTGAGACTATTATCTGAACTGACGTCAGTGTTGGTCTTACATGAGGTAGACAGTCCAACAGTTATCAACATCTTGCTAAACACTGATAGGTTGCAGGTTGGACCATAGTCAGATGTGAGGTCTGTTGTATTCTCTAGACTCTAGCATTAATCTCAGTTTTACACTACTGCACAGTATATATCATCAAATGTAGTAATTACCACTGGATCACACTGGTTAAGGTGTACTACGATACAATTACCATCTGAAACAAAACAATATTGCTTCAAGATTCATTTAGTAGCCTTTCTGGACCCTTAAATCATATCACATGATCTTCTGGTACACTAATGCACACTATCAGATAGTGACAGGTGACTAGTCATCAAATTTAAAGGAACAGTTCATTATATTTTCTCAATCAGCCACATGCAGAAGGTGGGTTAGGGGGATCTTGAGGGTCAAAACGCTTCCTTTTCGATTTCAAGTTTAAATTAGCGCAGTACTAATAGGTCCCCCTTTTTATTACATTTGAGTCCCTGTTCACAAATACTTCTAGTGGTATCTAAACATGCGTATACTTATAGAGCATAGTTTTATGACCATTAGAATGTGTCTGAAATTTCCGCCATCAATTCAATATTATAGATGTAAATTTAACTGTGTTCCAACAATGTCCACAGACTTCAGACCTTACAGATTTACAGGGATCAAAGTTTTCTACCAATGCAACTCAGTCAAACACAATCCAGTTCTGTCATTTAGGGCCTTTCACAGTAACTGGAACCTTGTCAATTTAGCATTATTCCGCACCCTAACAACTTAAAGCAGATTTGTCAACATAGATCGAGCAATGTGAGCGTAAATCAAGGTAGTGTGAACTGGAACTATTCCTGTCACTTATGAAGTGCACATATTGATTTGGTGGTCTAGTTGTCCAGATGACAAATGTGACACTATATTTTCAGATGTTAAAATGACAAACTAAAGACTTTTCCTTTAGTGAAAACAGTCTACTTTATTAGAAAACAATCAGTGGGTGTATGTGTTTAAAGAAAATAGAGCGACACACATTCTCTTTTCAGCTGATTTTGTAATTTTTTATTGAATAAATGATTTAAAAGGTAATAACAATGTTTAAAACTACATTATCTTCACAGCCATTGCTTACATACTCAGATAACCCATCTATATATATATATTCAACCCTCCCCACACTTTTCTTTTGCAATTTTTTTTTGCAAATTTCTTATTTCTTTTCCATGTTTTTGTGTTCATTTATTTTTGTGGGTTTTTTTCCATTTGGAGTCATACTATCAAAATAAATGCCTGTTTCGAGTCTTGTCACACTAACAGCAATTCAATAGGAAAGGAAGAAGGGTCTAGCTCTACAGGAGGATGAATTTGAAGTTCCCAGTTCATATTATTCCATCAACATTTTAAGTTACTAAAGCAGAGAAAAAACAAAAGATCAAAAAATCAAACAGAAATGAAATAAAAGTTGGTATGAGGAGTTACACCAGGTAACCCTCCCAGCCCATCAGGCCACTGCAACAGAAGTCTTTTTTGTACAGTGACACATCTTAGAAGTCAGTGTCTCAAAAATTCAGAACATAGAAAACCACTAAAATAATTTTGAAACTAGATCCAAAATATTCTTTTGAAAAGAATTTATTTTGATGTACAAAAACAGTCATTTTCTTTTTTTAGTTGCTTTTTTAAAATATTTTTTAATAAAAGTTTCAAACACAAGTTTATTGTAGTTCTTATTTCATTTGTCATTATCATTATTATTATTGATTACGTTCCTCTTTTTTTTATTTTATTTTTTTTATTCTTCTATCAGTGCGATTGTATACCAGTGCAGCTACTGGGTCCAGAGTAAAGAAAACAGGCTTTTTCATCTTTAATGGCATAAAAAATAAGGAAAATCCATCTTTTATACAAAGTATAACTGCTGGTCTTTAGGGAAAAGAAATTTTCATAAACCCATAAAGCTAGGAGGCACACCATGGGATTTTCATTTTTGTAAATTATAGCAATAATAATAATACTAATAATAATAATAATAATAACAACAATAAACAAAACAAGTAACAACAATATGCAACCATTTTTAACCATCCTTGATGCCATGTACGGCTTCAGAGATACTCAATGAAAATTCATTGAAAAATTGGGTTGCTTAATAAGTCAAGACAGTTGAGAAACCGCACAAAAAAATGTTAATTGCAGGGGTGTTTTTTGGAAGGACAGGAAGCCAGGCCTGAAGAGCAGCATCTGGGCATGGCCGCTGGCATCTTTGGTTCGGTCGAACATACGAAGGTAACACAAGCTTGAGCATTCCACGAAATATGAGAATGACCACGGAAGGAATGCTGAGGCTGAACTCTAACCCTGGTATGGAACCAAAACACAATCTGCTACAACAAACTACAAACGCTGTTCCATAATATCCCATGAGGTATCAATGCTTTAAACAGTTTGTCAGTAAAGACGCAGGACAATATTCTGCATGTTACGTCAAAACGTTAACTCTGCGTCCCATTACAGGAGATGTTTACCTTCCAACATAGTTTGAGTGAGCCAGTGAAGGCCCCCACAAGAGGAGCCTTTCACTAGTCAACACATCAAACCTTGCCTTTACAGAGGAGGTCAAATGATTCAGCAGCTAGAAGGAAAACGGAGGATGTGCTCTTAAAAAAACAAAGATGCAACATCCGATCTTCCAGGAGAGGCAACGATCACTACTTCTACTACTACTTCTACTGTCACCATCTACCAAACGAAACACATCACACCTTGACAAACTAGGCCATGAGGTTGGGCCACAGTGTAGGAGTAAATTGAGGGGAAGGAGGTTAACGTGTGACTTCTTGTCCTTTCAAACCTGCAGGGGTGTTGACTTGCACTGGTAAGAAACAAAAACACCTGTTGAACAGATCTGCATATATCAAGGATAGTAAAGGTAACATGTAGGATTTTCTCTTAATATATCACTGTTAAAGTGTTATAACAACCATTAACAGTACATTCCATAGCCCCTGTAACATGTTGCTGCTGGGACTTTTCCTTCTCCATCATTTGAAAGAGTTTATATGTTTTTCCCATAGGGAACTGATCCCAAAATCCCCTACACTAGACTTAAAAGAAAGCAGAGATTCATGGGGCTACTGTTGTATCGGTGGTAGTCTTCCTTCAGTGTTAAAATGTGCCGTCATGACTCATTTCACAGCAATGTAGTAAAAAGAAAATCTTACATGTAGCATCTTTAAGTATGATATGATAAATGAGTCCGCATGACCAGTCACAAGCAGTGACCACCCCAATATGAGGTCCGATAGCACCATATTTGTCTTTTAAATCTCTTAATGGTTAATAAGAGTGTCTAAGCCATAGATCAAGCATATCATGGATAAAACCATAGGTCTCATACTCAGACATACATGCAACAAACTGCATTGCATGTTAATACAAAGACATATATGTAAAAGAGCATGGTCAATTTGGTTTTGCAGCAGAAAAATTCAGGTTGTGCTGTATTAAATGGACCAGGAAATGAATGTATGACTGTTCCTCTTTGAAACATCTCTATGTAGTGCATTGTTCAGAAAAACATACATTTTCCTAGAGGAATGAAATGGTCTTCCCATGGTTTAGACGTTTACGGTAACAACACCGCAGAGCCCAACACTATTTTAAGAGAATGTGTTTACAAAGTGTGGGTTATAAAAATGAAAGAACAGAGGGCCAGCAGCTGGGTAACACATGAGTAAACAGGAGACTGCAGGCATACAGGAGTATGTCTAAGCAAGTATTAGCAATAGAATTCAAATGAGCCCATCCCTACACTGTGATGTCAAGATGGTGCTGGGGGAAGAGTAAACCATGGGCAAGAGAAACACTCACTGCATCATCTACTGGTCCATCATTTATTAAATCGTTCATTTAAGGCAACACAACTGAAATCTGGGTCATTTCGGGTTACTGTGGATGGAGTGCCAAAAGCCCTTGACATTTTGCATAAATTAAAATAACCTGTCAGTTAGTAAAGGCTGTTACGAAGAAAGATGTTGGTTAAATAACAAGAACCTCTCAAAAATTCCAGTTAGCAAAACTAAAACCGAACCCAAAACAAGCAGATCTACAGCTCAAACATTCAGGAAAGTAAATCCGACTGGCCTGATGTGTGGATGTGACTCACAAGTGATATTTGGATGGGAAATGGCTTCTCAAGTCCTTTCAAAGCCCTGGCCTTTTATTTGTAGACCTCAACAGTGAGCCACCCAGCCCCATGCAGACATTCTGCTCCAACTAATGCTCTAACCTACTGCCAAACAGCTGACTAAACAGACCACAAACCAAAATATTTCCTGTGCTGCGAATGCACATATCAACGGGACCTCACTCAGAAGAGTAAGAAAGGACAACGGTTTTAATGTGGATTCAACAACTAAATCAACTAGCTGCATCACTGCAATTGCGCAACTGCTTCAGATTCTAAAGAGCACAATGACATGCTAAATGACACAAACATCTTAATTAGATCACTTCCTTTGTGGGGGTCAAGTGGTGCGTCATCAAAATGACAATTTTAGTACATCAAACGTGGTGGGCATGTGACAATGGTTAGCTACAATCTGAAAAAGGAAAGACAATGTTTCCACAATGACACGGGCAACATACAAAACCACCAGTTCGACAATAATTAAGTGATGCAGTCTTGGTTGAGGCTGGCTAGTGCGAGTTTTCATTCAGATATTAAAGACTATAGTTGTAGTTACCATTTCAGCGGCACAAAATGCAAACACCTTAAGCCAACCAACAGACGAACCTACAGAGCATGGAATAGAAAGAGAATATGGCTTTAACTAGTTATAGCATGTCCCTGTTAAGTGACTCCCTGCCAGTAAACTGTAAAACCAAGAGTAAATTTAAATGAAAGCTTTGTTCATGTACACACTTTTTTCTAGGCACCTGAAGTTAAGCCTGTTCCCCCTCTCCAATAGAGGGAAAGCAGACCCACTACTAGCCCATTTCACTTAAAAAGTTAACAAATCACCTGTGCGGACATGTTCATCTTCTTCCGCAAAATGGCTTCTTCCGCAATTGCCTTAATTTTAAAAATGTAAAAAAAAAAATATATATAGACAAGACTGCTGTAAGCTTCTAGCCAAACAAACGCAGTTCAAGGTTTACTGGTTCCACCACAAAACACTACAAATATTCAGGGGGGAGATTTGCTGCAGGGAATCTTTAGGTAAAACTCAATTCTAATTTACTCTGGCTGACCAGTGTCTATATCCACACACAGAAATACACAGACACACACACACGACTGTGAGCTCGGACAATAAACACTACCAGCAAATGCTGGTCAAAGGGCATCACAATCCTACTATCTATACTTTGGAGAATACAGATCCCAATAAATATTTCCAACTACAACACTACAAGACTACAATGCTCAAACGACCTCGACAGCCATTCTTTTTTATTTTGAGAGGAATCAGAATAGAGATGACACAGCCTTTGAGAACTGCAGTTGCCTTGCTACATGGTATATATGTCTGGATATTAAGACAAAGGAGGAAAAAAATTAGAATTGTCTTAGTAAATGTAAAATTGTAGCAAAGCCTAAACAATATAAGAGCAAGACTAATCCACTGTAAGAGACTTCCTTCCATCCACAGAATCAAACACCTGATTAGGTTTGCTGAAAGGACGTTAAGATTAATAAAATCTATTACTTGTTAATTTTCAAAAATATGATTGAAGGGGGTTATAGATATAGGTATACATATGCTGCAAAAACTTAACCACAGGCAAAGAAAAAGAAACATGGATTTCTTGCCATAATCAAATGATGCTTCGTTGCCACCCGTTGCCATGTCAACGTCTGGGAGACGGCCAGCATGGCAACGGAAACTATTATCATAAAATGGTACAGTAGTAGAAATAGCTAGACCAGGAGGGGGCGGGCTCTCCTGGGAAAAGGTCTGCAGAGAGGTCCAATGATTGGTCATGCGGCTCGCTGTCAGGAATAATGGTTGTAGGGTGGTAGAGGGTGCCCAATGCCATTCTGGTAGTGGTGGTGCTGGCGGTGGGCGATGTACTCTGCATAACCCATTGTCATCTTCTCGCTACGGTACCTAGGAATGAGAAAATAAATGTTGGTAGGGGCTGGTTGAGTCTCATGTCATGTTAGGAGAGCTATGATCAGCAGCAGTTGTTTCTGCAAGTCTCTGAACATGTTTAACCTGCACACATTTACTGCACATCGTCACTATAGGCAGCTTCTTTTTTTTTTTAAGTATCGGCAAAGATGAGGAGGGGGCTACAGAGGCCAGAGGACTGCTAAACTCATTTTCAAACTTACAGCCTTCAGAACCAACCAGTAATAAATGTATCAGATTCCTGGACATTTTAAAATGTCTTTTCAAATATGCAGGAGTACCCCTTAAGAATGGTAAACAGACTCTTTAAGTGGCAGAGGATAAACTGTAACTCAAAGGAGGACAATGACTTGGTCTCCATATCTGATCATACATTTTTTCTAGTAAAATTAATCTTTTTGCTATTAATATGTCAGCATGTTAATATGTAATTTAAGAAGTGTTATTTTACCTGGTTAACTTAATGGTCTTCCTGAAGTCATTTGTGATGGGAGCCTTGTAACCTCCCTTTCGTAGTAAGGAATCTATGGTTTGAATGTGGTCCCAACCTTAAAAAAAACAGTTCAGTCTCTTTACATAATTGTGGATATCCAGATTTGGTTTAATATGTATAGTCTTTATGAAAAGCATATGAGGCTGGATTGTTAAGGGCAGAAAAAGATCTCACCTTGCTCCTTTGCAACCTCTGGTAGGTAGGTGGCTGTGCGCTTTGATCCTTTTTCATTGAAAAACTCTATCCTAATACCATGAACACCCACCTATAAATCAAGACAGGCACAGCAGACAAAGAAAATGTTTAACCACATATATTGTTCCATAATCCAACAATGTCACAGTTCAGTTGTTCTTTAGGGCAATATGGGAAATGGTAACAATATACAAAACTAAAATATAAAAAATAATAATATACAAATAGAAATTTTCCCCCATTGGCCCCACCAGGTTACTGCATATCTACACAAACTGATTAAAATGGCTGGGCCAACGACAGGCACCATTCACGGTCAATCAAAGCTGGCTGTCTAGTCATGCACCTCCTACACAGAATGAAAGATACAAGAGTCCAACTACACTACAGAGTAAGGCAGAGAAAGGCTCAACTATCCTCTGTTGCCGTTTAGGGTGGGGGCCAATCGGATCAGGAAAAGCTGATCATCGCTGTTTGGCAATTACTTATGACATGCCTTTAACATGTTTCGTAACGTAAGTGAACAGGGCAGAAAAAAGAAAGACGAGAAGAGTGTCTGATGGAGGTGAATACATCACACACTCAGCCTAACACACAGATTTTCCAGAGCACAGCTACTACCAGCGACTTTGTATCCGTAAGGGTGAATAAATTAAGCAGATGAACTGCTTCATTTATTGATAAAAAATATAGAGAATATTAACTGGGGCACTTTAAGAGCTTCAGCTGATGGTTTTACTAGGGAAGACATTTCACTCAACTACAGAAACACTCAGTCTGCCATGATTGAAGCCCGTTTCTCCACCGGCTTGCAGAGAGCAAGTTTCATTTCGACCCATCAGGATTTATTTCTGTTATTAATATTAATTAGCCACAGCTGATCTGAAGCTGACGGGAAGCTACTACCTAAATGATTCTACACCGGGATTCACTTGTACTGGTGTATCCAAATAATTTGTCCCATTCACACACTACAAATGTGCGCAGTTTTTGAAGGGGGCCTTCAGAAAGCTAACGTAATGTTTATATTATTATGATCAACACGTTGTGAGCGACACCACGGACAATGTGTAAATACACACACTTGCAGATGACATGCCCAGCCCGCTCTTTTTTTTCGGCCACATAGGGCCAGGCAGGTTTGGACAGCTTTTTTCCCTTAATAAATGAAATCATCATTTAAAAAACATTTTCTATTTACCCTGGCTACCTTTGTGTAATATTAAAATTTGATAATCTGAATCGTTTAAATATGACAAATATAAAAAAGAAAATCAGGGGGCAAATACTTCACTTTCACAGCACTGTACATTTACTTCCAAAGCACTCAGCTGTGTTTTAAGCACGTCTCTTACCTCCCAGTCAAGGTAATCACCGACATCTTCAAAGTTGGTGAGAAGAGACACTGAGCAAAAGAGGCGAGGCAGCTCATCCCTTGTCATAGGGGGGAAGCGGCTGTCTTTAAGGGCACTGCAGACAAGATGGACAGAGGTGATTCATAGTTTAATTACTACGTGTAGCATTTAAAAGTATGATACACGGAGCAAATTTTAATGAAATTTTCAACACCTATACACAAATATAGCTGCTGTATAGACATTCAGAGGTCAGCATGGTGGCAGCACATGTGCCGATAATGGCTGCTCACAGTACTGTTTGAAATGTGTGCACACTACTAGCGACAAGCTTTGTGTGTTTACAAGCACTACATATCAGGTTTGTCTGCCCCCAGGTCAAAGCCTTTGTGAAGACATTCTACACCAGATGCAGAGGAACCTGTGAGACCCACTTTAGTTTTTGAAATAAAAAATGTAAAATGTAAAAAAAAACAGTCTGCAAATGTCTAAATGCCAAATTAAATTTTAGTTTCAGTTCTCCCCACATCTGCCCACTTGTGCCCTCCATCCTTAGAAAGATGAGTCATGATATTTAAAAATTTATACAGCAGCATAGATGTGGAATTCTGATTCTTAATAGCACAACCAGGTAGCATCTAATCAGCATTCAACCCACCATTCAGAGGACATGTTAGTTTAACTCATGTCACTGTGTTAAGTCTGGAGTGTCCAATACAACTACACAGGGACTCTGAACAAAACATGCATTAGTTAAATCCTAAATAAATAATTTTAATATTTTTCTACATCAACCTTTTAAACAGCACACTGTGTTGTTAAACACACCACTGTCAGTAGAAGAAATTCTTTTACAGCACATAAACAGTTGTCTGAACACTAACCACATTAAATCCTAAGGCACCTACTATTTTTTTCATAATAAATGTAAACATAATGCCGTCACAGAACTGACTAGAGGGTATTAATAAAGTTTAATACTTCTCAACCCATAGGACCTGGGATCAAAGAGACACATCTTCTACAGAAAGCTACACAAATGAAACAGGAAAATATGAATACTGTGTTTTTTAAAGTCACACATGTCCATTTACAGATCTGAAGGCAATTTAACATTAATGTCAAGTTACATACACTACTCACAAAAAGTTAGGAATATTTGGCTTTCGGGTGAAATTTATGGAAAACATAAAAAGTTCACACTACAGTGATATTATATCATGAAAGTAGGG
>JAUMHL010000006.1:5595260-5615600 GCA_032362345.1 Sandelia bainsii | reverse complement strand
ATGTAAAGTGCCTTGAGATGACCTTTGTTATGATTTGGTGCTATACAAATAAAGATGAATTGAATTGAATTGAATTGTTGTCAGTCTACAGCTCAGTGAGGATTCCAGCAGAAGTATTTGTGTTAAATTATATTTTCACCCATAAGCTTCAGCACAATCATCAGGCTGTGCTACCATAAATCTGCTCTGACACATGACACCATTCTCTGCCTCTAACCTACAATACAATGACTCAACATACTTTTAGGCATTTTTTAATTCATACCCTCATCCAAGCAAAGAGTAAATACTATGCAGTTTGACCCTCCTTATACATCCACATTGTATCTGTTGAGGCTAGGCTGGCCCCACTGGCTTCGGTGAAAGTTTCATCTGACTGCCACAGCGTGCTCAATAGTCCACCAATTAGTCCCCACTGATCTAGCTTCATTAGTCTTAATAGATACCAGTTATATCAAAGAATTGTGACTCTCTGAGCTAGTGCAACTTTAAAAATGTCTTGATTCCTCTCTTCATCCAAGGAGATACTGTAGCTGGCAGCATGATCTGGCCTTACAATGTATTTGCTAAAGTTATAGTATGATAGCTTACACACATGGCTTGTTGGACAACTTCATCTTAAAATCAGGCCTGCTGAGTTGTCCAGTTATCACCACAGTATAAATCTACTACTGTCGCCAATCGCCCCAATACCTAACAACCCCTACTTACCAAATTATGAGCCTTGACCTGTAGAACCAACTAAACAACATGGTGTCAGAATAAAGTTCTAAATGAATGCAGGCAAGTGTAGAGGGTCATCTGGGCCCATGATCAGACGATTAAAAAATGTATTCCAGTTTATTATTGTGCAAAAACACAGTACTATGTAAACAGATTTGTACTGCCTGTCGGCTCTAAGCTCAGAGCTCCGCTGGTAGTGGCGAGCAGTGCACAATGCACATCCAAAGAGTAGGTTAAAGCCAAAACAATGTCGACAAAAAAGGACATATCCTTCAGGGGCAGAGAACAGAAAGAGGAAAAAGGAGGAAGAGGAGAAAAAATGGCATAAGGATGTGCGGATACATTTCCTCAAGTTAGAACAGTTCCTAAATATCCTTGACATTTTGATCCAACTGGTTGAGTGTAGCCAATAATGACCTTAAGCTTTGACATTTGACACACAATGGAAAAAAATATTAATTTCATCCCTGAGTCCGGGAAGTGACCTTTGACCCTTTATCACCAAATTCTTTTCTATTCTATTCTATTCTATTCTGTTCTGTTCTATTCTATTCTATTCTATTCTATTCTATTCTATTCTATTCTGTTCTATTCTATTATATTATATTATATTCTATGATATTCTAATCCCTTAGTCCAAAGTTGAAGAACCTTCCTCAAGACATTCTTGAATGTTTCACTGAAAGTGCTGTTTTTCCTGTGGACCTCTCTGTCCAGTGCATCCATCCACTGTGGATGCGAATGAAGCTTCACCTCATCAAAACTAAAATTGCTATGTAATATATGTCATCATGTACAGAGATACAGTATTATAACATGCTGTATATATGACATTTATAAGCTACACATTAACTGAAACTGCCTAAAATAATCTGATGCTAACGTGTGTCTACAGAAATATAACTGGGGTGCATTATTCTACAGAGCTGATTTAAACAGAGCTGATTTGAGCAGAGTTGATTTCAGAGTTGTCAAGAATTGTATCCACTATTTAATGCATGTATTCACACGGACACTGATGCACGTGTGAATGCATGTGGCTACAACAATCCACAATATATAAGAAACATATGTTTTATCATTCATCACCACAGATGTAAAAACGAATATCAAATTGATGTTTATTATTTTTCTGTCTATTTATTTTTGCAGTTATTGGTCCGAGTTTGTGCGGGCTCCCGCTTTCAAGTCAGACACCTTGGGGTGGCATGATAGCTCAGTGGGCAGAGCAGTCATCTTCCAGCCCAAGGGTGAGCAGGTTGATTCCCAGTCCCGATAAGCTAGTCCAAAGTGTCCTTGGACAAGACACTGAAACCCTGTAGCAGCACTGACACCTACTGTCTGGCAGCTGTCCAAACAACAATTTCCCCAAGGGGATCAATAAAGTATCAATTGTTATTATTATTTGTAAAGTAGGCGAAAGAGATGGTTGGTGTGAGATGAACTACACATCATCGTGACAGTTCATTCATAGCTGGGCAACCTGGTGTTTGGATACAACTGACAACTATAATTTCAAATCAGAGCGCCCCCCCCCATAATGTCCATTAACCATTATGTGTTCTGTCATTCCTCACTGATTCATATTGTGAAAACGTGACTTTATTATTTGAGACCAACAGCATCTGTCACAAAAGAGGTGGAGGACTGGATGAGCTGTATCAGTGTTGTCGCAGTTCCCTGTGGTCACAAGGTTGATAAAGGTCATGGATTCTATAGGACCATTACAACCAGGCTGTGCGTGCTCATTTGTCCTGTATGTTCACTAAATCCCCTGATGCACAGAATTTGTGGACAGGAGAATAATTTTGCATTTGCAAATTATTGTGGAAAGTGAGAAAAGAATTTGAATATTAATGCTTCTTATCAGAAGCACACACATTCAGTGCCTGGTCATGCTCTGACTGCTGACCTGCTTAGCTCTCTCCTCCCTTCAGAAACCTTGTCATCACTGTTTTCCTCTCTGGCTCCCAGTGTAATGACCTTTTTCTTCCAGCCAGAACACGAGAGTCACTCCCCATTTTCCATTGTAGGCGAAAACTCATCTCATCAAGTCACCCACTTAGCTTCTCTTCTGCCAAATCATCCCTTTATTGCTCTTCTTGAAGTGAAAAAAAATCTCCTGATCTTATTACTTAACTCACAACTTACACATTTATTTGGTTTCATGCTGTTGTCTGGACAGCAGGACTCAGATATTCACTTTTTTCAGTCTGTTTGGTGATTTTGATAATCAAGGAATTGAATCACATTTCTTTATTATGAATAAGGCGATATCATGTAACAACAGCAATTCACCTCCATGACATACTCCACACTCCATTCACATGCCATTTTTGTTATTCAGCTGTGGACAAGTATGGTTCATAAATGAGTTCAGCTTTCAAATCAATATTTTAGTGAGATAAGTTATGCAAGTTTGGGTCAAGAAAGATATGTATTTATCAATATTATCACTCTCACCAAGTATTGCTATAAACATCAGTTTATGCAAGAATCATTAAATCATTTACAGGCTTTGACTTTTTAAACTTAAAAGTATTTATGAATATGTTTACTGCCTACTCATTCAAATGTATCCAATCCTCTGAAATAAAAAAAAATGTATTTAATATGAAATAAAATAAAGTTTTTTATTTTGGCTTTAAAGAAGATACTGGCTAGCTGAAATGTTGGTATGGGGAAATAGTACAACTAAATTAGGCACAGAAAAACATCACTTTGTTCGAATGTATCTTGCTGTCATTGGTCTTAAACACCAAACCAAGGCATAGCCTAATAATTCACTTGATTTTGACTAATGGCTTCTGCAAATCTCAGACGAGGTGTTGTATTTAAGCTCTTTTTATTAGTCCTGTAGAGGTCGCTAACGCAGCTGAGTTGTGTTGACTCTGCTGTAAAATTACAAGTAGAAGAAGAAGGAGGGGGAGGAGATGGGAGTTTGAAAGTGGCGGGCAGTAACAACATCCACGCAGATAATGGTTTAGATTAACTACACGGCAAAAGGGGGATACAAGTTTATTAAGGTAGCCGCAAAAAAGGTTGTCAGTTTAGTCCTCTACATTATCAGCCACGGTCGCTGAATACAGTTTTCTGGATATTTAACGCTGGCACTGGAGGAAACGTGAAAAGGTAACGTTAATGTGAGCGTCTTGCTAATAACTGCAGGTAGCTAACTTGTTAGCGTTAAACTGACTCCAACTTTAACTTAATTGTTAGCTAAGGTGGAGACGGGTTGTTTGTCCACGGATGGTATTCTCAACTAAATAAAGAAGCACTTTATTGGTCGCTAGCGTTACCGATAAGGTTGTTTTGCTGTTCGTCTTCATTGTACCGTTAAGTATATTCTGTTAACTAGCTACTCCAGCCGGCTTGTTTCCTCGAGACAGGTCGATTGAGTAATTTAACGTAACAGTTAAAGTGAGTAACGTTATATCCCAGAATAGTAAAATCACACAATGACATCTTAGGTTACTGCGCTGTGTTAATGGATTACACAAAAAGTCATGACGTCAACATCAGACATGTTATGGAGCTGATCCATAGACAGTGATTAATGGAGTATTATGGACTCATCGTGGACATTTTACTGAGCCATTTTCAGAATCAATTAATGCTTCACTAATGTATATGACAGTCAGCTATTCAGCTGGATTTTACCAAGTTCACAAAAGTCGCCATGATTCAGTAGGATTGTCATGGAGTTGCTTTACATTTTTAATAATTGTACGTGATTATTAACTTAAGTGATGAACTTAACTTCATCCATTATTACCCAGCTTTGTCATGCTAAGCTCTTCTTTTTCTCTCCCCCCCCCAAGTATTCACTGGAATCTTACAACATGACAAATGAGGATGCTAAGGTGATCCCAGTGCGAGTCGCATTGCGATGCCGTCCATTGGTCCCTAAAGAAATCAATGAAGGATGTCAGTGCTGTCTGACTTTTGTGCCGGGCGAGCCACAGGTTCAATAACAATTTATGAAAAAAGTTTTGAAATTTAAGTTTGTAATAGAAATATTTAGTTATGCACGTGCACTTTACACTATGTAAAATTAGCAAAATTGTTTGTTTTTTTTTACAGGTGATTGTTGGGACAGAGAAGGCGTTTACCTATGATTATGTATTCGATCCTACTGCTGAACAAGAGGAGGTTTTCAGTACTGCTGTGTCCCACTTATTGTGTGGTCTTTTCAAAGGTAGCCATCTTTTCACAGGTCTTTTAACAGTGATTTACTGAATACTGTGAGAAAATAGTTTATTTGTTATTGCCCTCTTTCTGGGAGGTGACAGTGCAGGATATGCAGCATGGGGAATGTTTGGAGGGGGTCTTGTACTTGCCATTAGGTGTAAACAAACAAAAATCACATTAGATACATTGGAAAAATGTAAGTTAAGATGTTAGATAAATGTAAAAACATGTTTATTGTTATTTTACGAATGAGTTTGCACTAAACTGTTCTTTTTGTAGGCTACAATGCCACAGTTCTTGCATATGGACAGACTGGATCAGGGAAGACTTTCTCCATGGGAGGAACATACACATCAGCTCAGGAGAATGATCCTTCAGTCGGAGTTATTCCACGAGTTGTCAGACGGATCTTCGAGGAAAAAGAGACGAGGACAGGCTGTGATTTCTGTCTGGCAGTATCTTACCTGGAGGTTGGTGGAAATATGTGGTTTTGTTTAAATTGCATATCTACATTGTGTTTGAGATTCTATTTAATCTTTTTGTTTACTGTTGTTTTTTGACATTTAACTTATTGTAGTCTGTAGATAATGTTATTTTATTGCAAAGTGATTTTAAAGTAATTTATTTAAAATCTGTCCTTTTGGTTATAGATCTATAATGAAGAAATATTGGACTTGCTGTGTACGTCTAAAGATAAACCTGCCATCAGCATTCGCGAAGACCCCAAAGAGGGTATTAAAGTGAGTGATTTGGTGATATGAGTGTCACACAAAACTCAATAAACTACATCCATGTCTAATTTTGTAACTTGGTGTCAGCTTTTGTTTTTAACTGTAAGCATCCTGTTTTACAGATTGTGGGGTTAACTGAGAGGCAGGTATTCTCAGCCCATGAGATGGTGAGCTGTCTGGAGCTTGGAAATTCTGCTCGTACTGTGGGCTCCACAGCAATGAATGCAGCTTCTTCACGCTCACATGCGATCTTTACCATCACACTGGAGCAACGCAGAGGGACAGACAAGTCAGTTCAGGGGGTGTTTTCTCCCACTTTTACTATGTGTACATTTGTTATTTAAATTGCATTGTGTATAAGCTTGTTCAGGTAAATCACTCTTAATTACCAGTTTAAATGGTTGAAAATGATAAAAGATTCAAAAGGGTTTTGCAGAAATATTCAGTCAACTGGAATTTATACATTTAATAAATTAGGAAAATTTATGTGTGTGTAAATGTGTATATGTATATTTTAAAATAGTCTACAAGTTGAATATTTGTTTAATTTGTTGCAGAGTGGACTCGGTTGTCTCAAAGTTGCACCTTGTGGACCTGGCTGGTTCAGAGAGACAAAAGAAAACCAAAGCAGAGGGAGATCGTTTAAAGGAAGGTAACTTAAAAATGTGTTTTTATTTTTTTGTTTTTAGACTTATGTACTACTGTATACTTTCTTGTATTGTAATTGTGTCACTATATAATAGTATTTCTGTTGCGATGCTATTCATTTCCATCTTTAGGCATCAGCATCAATCGTGGCCTTTTATCTCTGGGTAATGTGATCAGTGCCTTGGGGGATGAAAGCAAGAAAAACACCTTTGTTCCTTACAGAGACTCCAAGCTCACCCGTCTCCTGCAAGGTAGGCTTTGAGCTAGTTGTTCAACAGTTACATATTTGTCATTTGATCAGTCTAAGATACAATTCTCACTTTCATGTATGCACAGGATGCATCCTGCTTTTCTTTGCTTTGTTTGTTAAAAGTCTTTATTTTTTATTTCATGTTAATGGTTTTCTGCTTTCTGTTTCTGTTGTTTAATCAGATTCTTTGGGAGGAAATAGCCACACTTTGATGATTGCGTGCATCAGTCCTGCAGACTCAAACATGGAGGAGACCATCAACACCCTGCGATATGCCGACAGAGCTCGCAAAATTAAAAACAAGCCCATAGTCAACGTTGATCCCAGAGCTGCAGAAATGAGCCGTTTGAAACAACAGGTACAGAAACGTCACAATCATATGTCAAACTGCCATTTGGCTTATGTAACAGTTCTGCAAGTTGAGTATGGTTTATTTTCTTTACAAGTTGGAAATCTTTGTTTATATCCACTACTGTAGGATATGAAGTTACAATACACAACCTTCTTTCTTTTTTAAAATGAACTTTAAAATTCTCTTGGTTTACACTTGTTTAGGTTCAGGAACTGCAGGTGATGCTACTGCATGCACGTGGAGGAGTAGCTCCAGTGCTCTCTGGGTAAGACATTACATTTCCTAATTACAGTACTTGTCCAACCAGGATGTAAGATTAAAGCATCCAGGGTACATATGACCTGTAACAAAGTGACACCATGACAACTGGTTTGTCACTCTGTTACAGGGCAGAGTCTGCAGAGAATGTGACCAAGCTGTTGGAGAGGAACCGCGCTCTGCAGGATGAGAACAATAAGCTAAGCAGAGGGCTGAGTGAGGCAGCTGGACAGACTGCCCTCATGTTTGAAAAGATTATTATGGTGAGTCAGTTGTTTATACTTACCAATCCCCCCTCTAAAGTCATTGTTGAAATCTGATGGGACTACTGGAGAACTGGAAAAAATGTGTTCCTTTATACTCTCAGGAAGAAGAAAAAAAGCCAAGACAATTGAAACCATCATGTTTTTCACCATGTATTTTATCTTCTTTTCCTCATTGTGTTTTTTTTATAGACGGAACAAGCAAATGAGAAACTGCAAAGCAAACTGGAACAACTGCAGCACCATGCAGCGTAAGTTGACAAAGGCGTGAAGCCAGGAGGGCTCTGACAAAGTTTAGAGAGGAAACTGAGAACTGAAGCTTCTCCTGTTGTTTGTGTGTTTTGTTTTGAAAGGTCTGAGTAATTTTGTCCATTCTCTCAGTTGTTGCATGCTGATGATCTCAACAACTTCAAAAGTTCAATAGGTTTTATGAAAAGACTATAATTTGGGATTTTAGCCACTTAGAAAAAGATGGCAAATAACTGATATATTTATTGAGAATAGATATGAAAAATAACTGATATATTTATTGAGAATACAGATGAAAGCGTATGGAAAATTATTATAGTGACCAGAATTATCTCAGTATTGTTAAAAGGGTTTGAAAATGTTCAGAAAGCACTGATACACATCTGTGGTTATTATTGTTATTAATCTTGTTACTATTTATATTAATTTTAATATTCTATCTCTCTCTCATGCATGCCTCTAAAATGTACTAGTATTTCAAGTTTTTTAGTACTGGCTGTTGCACATCTTTCAAGCAACAAGAGAATAACATGATATGCCTTTATCAGTTGGAAATTAGACCATTTGAATCACTATCCTTCTTTAAAAATGAAGCTGTCAGCTACAGAAAGCTAATGATTATCTTACTAACTTAATGTGATAACTGTGTTGATGCTTCATGTGTATTATACAGTAAATAAAAATATACCAACTTGTGTCTACAGTACATTGTGCTGACAGGAACTCATATAAGGAGACAATAACTAACAGGCACTAAACGTTGTAACTAAACCATAACCAAACTGCAGCAGCTGCGAGTTTCTCCAAAATCTGCAGGCAGCAGGAATCACACAGGTGTAGCTACTATCAACAAGCTAACACGCAAATTAGCTAACAGGGTACATACAGGCGGCAGCTTAATATCTACAGAAAGTATTGAGGGCAAGAGTCCATGTGAGATCTGGTACCACTGTTTGTACTGATTTAAATATTTAGCAGAGTGCAGCCATCACACGTACTTAAGTAAGGAAGGAGAGCAGGTGTGTAGTTCGAAGTGGAGCTGGTTATCATTATATCCCTAATTGAGAGACATATTGAGCCACATATGTATTTACCTATTTATTTACTTTCAGATGCACTGTTGATCTTGAGAAACTGCTGGAGATGCTGGAGGACCAGGAATTGAAGGAGAACGTTGAGGTGATGAAGAACCTGCAAGACGTTATCTTAGAGCTCAAGGTACATAATCAGCTCATAAAATAATGCACCAAATTAAATTAATAGTTTAATCAAAGTTGAACAGTATTTACTACACTAATTTCTAGGTCACAGTACAACCTGCTTTTTAATGAGGTAAATTTAAAATCCAGCACTGTTGATTTGAATGTTCATAATGCTGGCTCTTTCGCTGCTGGTTTTTTCTAAGAATGAGAGCGCAGGCATTGCTGCCTCCATAGAAGCTATGACTGCGGGAGAAGATTTCCGTGAAGTTCCTAGGAATGGCAGCAAAAACGCAGCAGACGAGTCTCCTTCAGTAAGTTGATAATTTAGTTCTTTTAATGTTGTCAGTAAATGATACTTAGATAAGTGAGAATTCTGCAGTTAATAAACATGCACATTTTGTACGGTAATGTATGAAATAATATTCAGTGTGTATATACATGATCATATTTACTGTATTAATGCATTTCTTTTGCATTCACTAATTAATTAATAATTGAGACAAACTTTCTTTATTTCTGAAATGTAAATTGAGATATGTCCCGCCTCTCACACATTGAACAGGACACCTCTGCCAATGTTGGTAAGGAATCCCCAGAGGCCTTTACAACCCATCATGCACTGCGGCAGGCCCAGTTGTCCAAGGAATTGATTGAACTGAACAAAGTGCTGAGTTTGAAAGAAGCATATGTGAAGAAGATGTGCCAGAATGACAGCCAGTTGGAGCCAATGCAGTCGGAACATCAGGCAAGAGGATTTTCTTGTCCGGTTTTTGCCTTTGACTGTTTTGGTGGTGCAGAAAACAACAAAAATAAGCTTCTGTGGTTATTTAAAAATTTCAAATCCCCTCACTAAGAGCAAGTGATTTTGAGGCAGTATCACACACACAAGTGCAATCAGGTACACTAAGAAGCACTGCATAGGCTCATCCCAGCTGGTTGAGGAGCAAACCAGAGCATAGTATATCTGTGCTAAAGCTAAGCTAGCCAGCGCTAGAAACATAGACATGATCCCACCATCCTGATCTCATATCCAGTTGAAGTGTCAAATGTGCAGCACCAGGTTTATTAGTTACTTAATTAGATACACTTGTGACCATGTCTCACTGTTTTGAATATCTCTCATGTAATGACATTTATGGAACATTCTGATTAAGTGACACAAGTTCAAAAGATGGAGTGCTTTAGATAAGGGTAAGTTTGAAGTCATCCTATCCAGCAGTTAACATTTTTAGTTCTTTGTGACTCCTTTCTATGGTACCAGGTTTCTACAAGAGTTGGAAACAAGCAAAGCATAGTCCGTTTGTGTTATTGTGTTAAGACTTTTTTTAATTGTGGAGAATTGGTGGACAGGTTTTAATCTTCTGGGCCCTTTGTCCTGCAGAAAAATGTACAAACTCTGCAGTCTGCAGTGGATTCTCTGCAAAAGGAGAAAGAGGAGCTTGTTCTGGCACTACAGTCTGCAAAGAAAGACAGTAACCAGGCTAAGTATGAAAACATGGACTGTTCTAGCTATACATGATGTAATATGTATTAAATAATTATGAAATTAATTAGCTTTGACCTGAAATCTCAAAATAAATCTCATAAACAATCATTCTTCTTTCAGGCTCAGTGAGCAGCGCAGAAAGAGGCTGCAGGAGCTTGAGAGTCAACTTGTGGACATGAAGAAGAAGCTGCTCGAACAGTCCAAACTGCTAAAACTGAAAGAGTCCTCTGTTCAGAAAGTCAGCAAGCTCATGCAGGAGATACAGGTGTGCAGTTATTTTCTATACTTTTGTAGAATCCTTTGATAGTGATGGGTAGAAGTATCCATCAGTGAACATGAAAACCATTTTAGGTGTCATCACTCCTACCTTTGCAAAACATGGATGTGTGTATCACAGCTAAAAATGTCATGAGAGTTGGGTAATGTTTGTCAATCTGCTATAACCTACAGTGACTATGTTGACATTTTTGTGATAAAATGCAATAGTAGTAGTAGTACCACTAAATTTACTTAAATATAGTAAGTACAAAGTAATAGTGGCCAGTAAAATAAAAAACATTTTGAGACATGCTGAAACGACATAGAGCATTGTTAATATTTAATACTACTGGTTACATATGGAGACCACAGATGCCAAATCCAAAAACACAGTAACACACACTGTGTCCTCACAGGCTATGAAGTCCCAGCGTACCCAGCTGATGAGACAGATGAGGGAGGACTCTGAGAAATTCAGACATTGGAAGAGCAAGAAGGACAGAGAGGTGCTACAGCTAAAGGAGAAGGTATGTGAAGGTCAAATCGTCAGAAGACACTGCAGGGTTGTTTTAAAGGTTCTTTGCTTAACAAACCCCATTTTTAAAAATGTGTTTTAACAGGATCGTAAGCGGCAGTATGAGTTGCTCAAACTTGAACGGGATTTCCAGAAACAGGCCAATGTCCTGCGTCGTAAAACTGAAGAGGTGAGAGCTCTTGGTTTATTGTAATTTGTGATCTATTTTTAATTTATTTTTTTTAATTGTAAAATGTCTTTACATATCTACAGTAAATTAGAATGTGAATTTCAGGCTCATGTCAAACTGCTGGGATTAAGTGGAAATTATTTAAAGCAAATTATTTCTGTTGTCTGTTCCCTCACCCTGCTCCCCCCACACACACACGCACACACACAGGCTGCAGCTGCAAACAAGCGGTTGAAGGATGCCTTACAGAAGAGAAGTGAGGTGGCAGAAAAACGCAAAGATTCTCAAAACAGAGGAATGGAGGGAGCTGCTGCTAGAGTTAAGGTAGTAAAGCCTTTTTGTAGGGCTTCTGTTTTTTCTTCTATTTTATTATTACATATCAAAAAGCACTGAACATTTAACCTGTTGTTGCAAATATATTGACATGTTTCTACATGTTCAAGAATACTGGCAGACTGTATAGTCGTATTGTTGGGAATAATGCTGTTGTTAACTGTGTGATTCTGTGACCAGACGTGGCTACTCAATGAAGTGGAGGTCATGGTTAGTACAGAAGAGGCCCGGCGACACCTCAATGATCTGCTAGAGGACAGAAAGGTCTTGGCTCAGGAGATCACCCACCTGAAACAGCAGCTAGAGGCCGGGGAGAGACCTGCTGCTAAAATCAGGGTGAGCTGGGAAATTTGTACTTACCTCACACACACTGATGTGAATATGCATAACAAGGAGAATAAAATAGACATCCATTGGACTAGCACAGTAGAAATGAAATGAAAGAGTCTTTGATGTGTTATGTCCTTATATGCAGCGCCGGACACTGATAATCTCTGAACTAGAGAGCCAGGGGGCGCTGGAGACACCTCTGACTAAACAGATTGAGAACCTGGAGACAGAAATGGGCCTCAGGTGAGTCTAAGTAACCAGATCAGCTCAGTTCTTTTTAATGTGGTCTTTACGTTTTACCAGAACTTATCGTAGTCCCATTTACCCCAGGATGGAATACCTTCTGATCCATTTTTCTGAACCCTTCTGTTTCTCATCTGTACAATGTTTTAAGATGAACAAAATGTTCTCAATCCATCAAATCTCTGTTAACATCCATTCTGCCAGATGTGTCACCGTCATACAATGAAAGTGAATGGTGGAAATGATTCATGTGTTTTTTTTCCCCCAGGTTTTTGCATGTTTTTTTTAACCACTGTATCAGCTTTACAATCCCTACAGGAAACGCTGAATTAATTATATTTTTTGTTTATTGCTGTTCAGCAAAGGGACTGTTGACATTTTCAGAGGGATTTGTATTTCTGCAGGAATGCCCAGATCGCAGACCTCCAGCAGAAACTACTTGTTGCAGACAGTGAAAGCCGTTTGAAACAGCGCATAGATGGCATCACAAGCATAGTGGACGCCAAGTGTGCCATTAAAGTCTTGATGTCTGAGGTGACATTTTGTCCTCTTTTAGAAAGTTCACACCTTTTGTGACCCATGATTTTTCACATCTGTTTGCTCAAATAATTAATAGTGCATTATTTAGCTGCTTTCTGTCTGTTTTCTAAAATCCATTAACGTTTTCCTTTTTATTTAGCTGGTGTCTGCTAAAACAGCTGGGGCCAAGCTGGAGAGTGAACTCAAACAGGAGAAGGGAAATGCACAAGATTTAAGGAAGCTGCTGGCAGATGAGAGAAATGTGATGTCAACCATGGACATGGAGCACCAGCAGCAGTTGGTGGAACTAGAGCAGAGGCATCAAGAGAAGGTGCTCATACATGTATCTGTTATTTATATGCTAATTTAAAATCTCTTTACAGTTTCCATATTTATGAAATGTTTTTTCTGTGTACAGGTCCTTTACCTCCTTAACCAGCTACAGAACAAACCCATATGTGCAGAGTCTGATGAAACACAGCCGAAGGAGGAGGAGAGTTCAAACGAGAAGGAGCTTCTCCAGCGCCTCAAAGTTCAGGTTCGTCTCCACAGACTCAGTGCATGACTTATTACACAGAGAATTATCACACAGTTAATCATGTTGTTATTTGTAACATCATTTTAGGAAGAAGAGCTTGGAAAGCTGCGAGAATTAAGTGAGCAGAACCAGAAACTCCTGGAGCAGAACGAACAGTACAGACAGGTGACTGTGGCATTGTCTATTTTTATTTAGTAACTGTATTGTTAAGTTGGTTTACGAATGATGAAAAATATATGCAGGTGTATCCCACACTGATGAGAGCATAGACCCCGGATCAAGAACCGTAAAAAAATAACTGCTTCTCACATTACTATTGATTGATTGATTGATTACAAAACAAATACATCAAAATAGTGACACTTTTTGCGTGGTTGGTTCAAACCAATTAATATATTGTATCTCTGCAGAAACTCTCATTGCTCCACCTGGCAAGTGGGAAAAAAATCCTTGTACCTGCAACCAACAATGAAAAGAGCCCAGATGACTCGTTTGAGTACGTTCCTCCAAAGGTTGGTTATTGCAGATATTCTAATGTCCTGTTACGTGTGTGTGTGTTAGCTAATTGCAGTTTTTAATGTCAAAGCTGGCAAATAGTGGTTATCTTCTGTAGCTATTCAGAACATTTTATTCAGGACCAATGTTTAAACTGCACCCAGAATTACTGACTGTTGCAGCTGTCTATGGATATTTTTTCCAGTACAAGTGTGTTGATTGTTCTTTGTGTTCTTAATCAATGACAGCCTAAAGGAAAGCGCTTCACTACAGCAAAAGCCCCACAGAACATGACCATCAAAGTGGAAGAGCTGATGTCTCCCAGTGAGGATGAGAATGAGGAAGAAGAGGATGAGTGGCGTCCTGAGAAACCTGAGAAGGTTCGCAGAATCTCAAAGAAACCCAAAGCAACAGGGGTAAGACTGGGACTAGTATTAAGATAATTTTCAGACTGATTATTTACTTATTAAATCAGTAAACTTATAAATGCTGACTGTCCACAGTGCTCAGTGAGCACCATCGAGGGTGCTAATGAAAAATAACATTCATTCAAAATGCAAAAGTCTGGATATCTTTTATTGTTGCAATATACAAGTTATTAAAAAGTGTATGTTGCCTGCGGCTGTTTTCGATGGTGCAGAGCTGGAAATATATGAGAATCTGGAAAATGACGCAAAGATAGTCGATGATTATTGGTGGATGGTTATTTCTCTTTCTTTAGTGTGCGTGTAAAGGTCGCTGCAGCAACAAGCAGTGCAGGTGTCGCAAAGGAAAGATGACGTGTGGGGAGAACTGTCAGTGTGATCACGAGAAGTGTCGAAATATGGATAACCAGGTGCCTGCTGAGGTAGGTCGTTTGTTATTTTAGATACCTGGTCTTAATTTCGGTATGTAATAGTCTGCTGACATTTAAATATTTAACATTTAATACCACTAGTTTAAATGGTAAATGGTCTTCACTCATATAGCACTTTTCTACCACTTTCACTAATGATTCATGGAGTCATAGGTTCTGTTTTTACAAGGTATTTGGAATAGTTTTGTGTGATTATGATGATTCGTCTGATTCTTCATGTGGTGGTTATGTAAAGCTCAGAACATTTTCATAATAAATTAATATGATACATTACCATGTTGGCATGAAATTGGAAAAATATAAAATCAGTTAACTATATCATAGAACCTACGAACTAATGTAATACTGATTAATTATTCATCACCTCATCCAATAACTAAAGTTATTGTATAGGACTAATATTTCTCTCTTAAAAAGAATATGAATATGAAATGTTGCATGTTAATAAACCATAATAACCTCCTGCTAGTTTAGTTATGATATGACTTGAATCTGTAGGTATATTATCAGTTGACACAGGTGACAGATGTACATGTTCACTGTACATGTTCACTGAGAAGAAAATGTGCAGTAACGATAAACACTGTTCTCAGTTTTGGACTCTTTCTTTCTTTTTTACTCTTTTCAGGATCTCAGTCAGACAGAAAACGTTTCCAGAGACTCTGTATCTCTGGACCCCACACCTGTCAGTCCTGACAACACCACATTCTTCAAGCCTCCATCTTGTACACCCACCAAAAAGGTAAGCTGGATGCTTCTGAAGCCTCAGCGGTACAAAGACAAATATCCATATTACAGACTATGATTCAAATAAAATGCTTCATATGAGTTGAACATATGAAGCATTTTTGTTCTATTACATCCTTTTTACTACCATATTCAGTCTACAGCATTTCAAATGGGGGCTGAGAGTGAAATAGTTGTGATTATAAATATTTATTTTGGCATGGAACTATAGCTTTTTAAGCGGTGTAATGCTGAACTATCACTGATTGTACCATTCCAGGTGCTAAAAGAAATCGGTGACATAGGACATGCCACTGCAGACCTAAAATTGGTCAGGAAATCCATCTTACCAGAGGAGGAGGAGGAAGAGGAGGATGACGAAGAGGAGAACATAACAACTGTCAGCTTCCTCAAGAAGAAGAAACGAATCCTGACGAGTTTTCAGAACAGTTTTTTCTCTGGATGCACTCCAATCAGAGAGGAGTCTTAATGAGGACAGAGTGTGATGGGGGCTTTTTATGTTAGGTGTTTAAATGTTCTGTCTACATGTGTTGTGTGTTTTTTATATATGTGACTAAACCGTTGTGTACTGTAACTTGAAACTAGTTGTTTATTGTAAAACACTTTGTTTTCTGTAGATGGGAACAAGGACTGAGTAGCATTGAATCGTTTACTGGAATTCACAATGAGATGATCAAGAAGCCTGTATGTAATAATTTAGTTTCATGTGTTGCGTAATATTTCTCGATATAGTAAGATCAAATTTTATGTAAACTCAGCAGTCCACCGATCAACAGTCACAATTTTACACAAGTAATTTTAAACACTTCACTAAAAAACATTGTCTTCTGAAGCAACCTGTAGGTTTTTCACTGCTTTTAGTATCAGAGCTCAATAAAGTCTTACAGTTGTTTTTAAAAAGCAAGATTAGACTGTTTTTGTTTTGTCTGAATCAGCATCAGAGTTGAATGTCTTAGTGTTATAAGTTGATGGAAAATAATTTATTTCACTTATCTCTTCTGATTAATGTTTTACCGTTGACTCAGCGGTCCGTGCTTATTGGACAGTTTTCTTTCAGTTGAATTTAAAAGCAGCAAGTGTATTAATTTTATGCTCATATAAATTTGCTCTTACAGTGTAGGGAATGGATGCAGCATAAGTGCTTAATATACAAATAGTGTTTAGAACAAAATAATAAACAGCAAAAAACCTAGGTCACATTATCTTGAAATTAAATTGAATACAGACAAACAAGTAGTTTGAAAACATCATCTAATCCCTGAGAAAATGCAGGTGGAGCTTGACAAATACTGGATATTTGAGGCAAGTATAGTTTTTACATATGTTGTCATGTTATAATGTTTCTACATTACTTTTTTTTAGCATTTCTGTACTGCAGATATGTTTTCACTAGTTTCTGACATTTTATGTATCTCATTAACAGAAACTAGTTATTGTGCCATGTCTGCTAATATTTTTATGACTCATGATTAAGCTCACAGCGTAACAGCAGCATTTCTGCGCGTGATCTCTCACTGCCCAGTCTGTATCTTAATTGGGAACAATAGCTCTCTACCTGCTGGTGTTTCAAATCACTGCCAATTCTTCTCTCTAAACACACTGAAAGAAGCTGCTCCACGTCGGGGATATTTTTGATCACTGTGGCTGCTTTCCAAAAGCAAGGCAGTGATGTTTACTGATTTATTTGTATTTTTTATTTTTTTTAGATTGATGCAGGAAAATCAATCTGCATGAATGGATGAATAACAATGAGAATGAACCATAAGACAAAACAGGAACATTTAGGGGGAAAAGATTAGACAGTCTCCCACCGTGAATACTGAACACATTCATTTAGTCAAAACAACTGCATCAGATTTCAGACAGCAGGATAAAAGGGAAATGAAATGTTCAGTTTGATGAGAAACATTCATTCAGCCAGAAAAGCTGAGGATTCGTTTGGGATTTTAGAAATTGTTTCAGAAAGGAAGAGAGAATGAGGTGTAAATACAGTGAAGCTCAACGTCTTATTTAAGGAGGCAAAAGTGGAAAATTCATTCAATATCTGTTGTGATGAGCTTCTGCTCTTATTACCAACTGTGTTTCTGAAAATCCATTACAGTCATACAATCATGAGATTATACTGAGCCTGAGGCCTGCTGCTGCTGTTGTTGCAGTGCTTCATGGTCCCCGGTGGAGAGCGCTAGAGGTTAGAATTCATCATTGAAGGTTCTGTGAAAGTCCACATTACTTATCAGTGGGTGTGGTACCAGCAGAAGCTGATTTCTACCTGTGTATATCAGTTTGTAGATCATTAGTGAGCCTCTCTGCAGCACTGTCCGCTCCACTACTTACAGAATTATGTTGTTACATTAGCATGGACGGAAAGAAAAACTGAATATATATTTTTTAAATCTCATTACTAAATTGAGTGATTTGTTACCACATTTCCTCCAGGGTATGGTCCAACAGTCTCTTCATCTTCATTGTCATGGTTTGAAGCAGTGGTTAGCTGCTGTGGGAAACTGTATTTGAAAACATTTAGATTAGGATTAACTCAAAAATAGGTTATATTTATGAAGATTAGATTACAATAAAATAAAGAAACTGTTTTATGAGCAACATACTTAAATCCCTTGAAAAGTTGTCTTCACTTCAGGTTTTTCTAAATATTCATGACTAAAGAAGAAAACTCAACATGTACATGTCTCTGTCTCTGTGAGTTAAACACTAGCCTGCTTCACCAGGAATGCGTAGGTGTTGGCTTGTCACCAGATTCTGATTCAAATGTTGCTAAATCCTGATTAGTGTATGGACGTGTGTGATATCACCCTTTTTTTTTCCAGGTGAGCCCCACCCACTGTAAAGCAGAGAGAAGAGCACAGAGAGAGAAACTGCAGAAATAGAGAAATCTCTCCAGTGAAATAATCCAAACCGTTCTAACAAATATTTGTCATATCAGATCTTACTACTGATACTAAGCAGCTTGTTGTGAAAACACATTCTCTTGTTGTTACACTGTAGTTTACTGGAGGTTGTGCGACATGATCAACCTGGGCCAAGATTTGATGACTGCATGTGACCTTGTGCACCGGATAATTTCATTCTCAGCAGATTGATGTTGTTATCTGATCTAAATTGCACCTGAAATGATCATGACCTTAGGCACTGTCAACTTGAAGGAACAAGAGACGACTTTATCTGTGTGGCAGATTAATACTGTGCACCTATTCTCTCTCTTAGAGACACTGGACTCTGCACTCAAGCATATCAATCCCTTGAACTTCTGAGATAAGATAGCTCAAGTATATGAATAAAAGAGGTGGCGATCGTATAAAATGCTATTAATGTAGAAGAAAAACATGTATGTGTCACTACATTATATAGCCTACATCTTACTGTGTTGAAGGAATTTGTACTGCAGTTTCATACTGAGTGACTGTAGTGAGAAAATGTTGACATGAGGATGATAAAACAGTCCTGCTGATATTTTCTGTTTCATTGTGAATCAGTTAATGTGCCTGGAACAACTTTTGACCCTGTCATCTAACAAGTCGGAGAAGATATTAATTTAATATTCATGGCAGAGATGCGGTGTGTACATAAGAGTGAAATATAAAAAGCTGATGGATAAAGACAAGTGGCCCTGTAAACCAGTGCACAATGGTAAACTTTTAATGTTATTGCACAAGAGTTTACTACCAGCAGTTTGTGTCATATGCCATGTGCAGTTTTTTTTTGTTTTTTTTTTACTGTTGACCCTAAGTTAAAGAATTACACATCTAGGAGAGTTTATGATTCAGGGTAATTTACCGCTTATTGGGTTCTTTGCTCCTAGTGTACTCAGTTTGATCACTATTTGCCACTTTATTAATAATTTGTACACATCAAAGTGCACTCTGCACCCTTCTCCCGCCAATCTTTAACAAACATTCAATTATTTTTTTTTTTTTTATGTGCTGTCGTTCACGTGATGATAGTCCACTGTCTTGCTTCCTCCTGCGCTATTGCTTCATGCTCTGATTTTCATGTCTGCCTAATCCAGTAATTGTTGGTAGGCTCACGTGCTGATACTTCGGTACATCAGGTCATAGCTTAACAGTCTATTGTAGAAATATGTAGTAAGATTATAGAGAAAGATTCTTCAAATCAGCCACTTTTTCCTTTGATTACAGCTTTGCACAGTCACCTGAAACACATATCCCCCATTACAGATTCTTGTAGAGACCTGGTCATTTGATGGAGCATCCATCAATCTCCTTTATTAGCACTTAGCTTGTCACATAGTTCTGGTCGTAGGTCCTGGGCCACTGTTTTGTTTAAAATCAAATAATGGTAAAGTGCAAACTAGGTGGGACAACGTGTGGCAGCCATACTTGTTAAGTATGCCTTGATTTCAGAATAAATCGTCAAAAGTGTCACAGCAAAGCACTGCCATTTGTTGTGCACCAACATGATCTTGGCGCAACACAACAGAGGGTCTCCAGCACATTATTAGGCGAGAAATTCCACAAATTCACTTTTAACAAAGCACAGCTGTCAAATAAAAACCATTCAAGGTGAAAACCTCATGACACTGGTTATGATATTGCCAATACTTTAGTGCACAAAGCCATCATCAAGGCAAACACTTTTTGCTTAGTAGATAATGCCATGTGTGTTATTTCATAACTTTTATGCCTTTTAGTATTAATCTAAAATGTAGAAACAAAGAAAACTTGCTGAATGAAAAGGTTTGTCCAAATTACATGTACATGTCAATTAAAATATAATAGTCTTTTAAATTATAACATAGTGAATGAGTTCAATGAATTTTTCAAATTGCAGATAAGACAGATCTTGGTGATGGTACACTGTTTGTGTTTTTCTTGTTTGTTTGGTTTTTTTGCAAACGATGTGAGGTGTTCAATTCAATTCAATTCAATTCAACTTTATTTGTATAGCGCCAAATCACAACACAAGTCATCTCAAGGCACTTTACAGTG
>JAUMHL010000006.1:5577908-5595160 GCA_032362345.1 Sandelia bainsii | reverse complement strand
GCACTAAGATCTAACAAGACGAGTGTAGAGAGAAGTCCGCTGTCGGAAGCTAAGAGAAGATCATTGGTAACTTTAACAAGTGCCATGTGTTGAATACATATTTTGTGCAGGGGACAAAAGAGATGTGCTTGACGCCGGCCCTACCCTCTGTGTCAGTCAGTGTGGAATCAGGATGTTGGACAGAGGGGCAGGGCGCTGGGCCTGTTAAATATTGACTGCGAGTGTAATAATTAACCTTGCACCAACTCCTGATCTCTTAAACTGGCTGCTCAGCCTTGCTGCCAGTGCTTCGCTGTCATGCTGACATTTACATCAAAAATGCTTCTCTTTTAGTTGCCGTCAGTATGACCCTCTTCGTCTTCACCTCTCTCAGCCTCGTCTGCTGCTTAGTCTCACCTTTTCTACTTTTCTGTACTGTATCACTACTTCGGCCCTGCTGCCGGAGTCACGACACCCTGCTGGTCTTCAAACCTTTGGCCTCGTCCTGGGAAAACTGCTGGGTCATGCATCTAAAGGTGAGTACAGCTCCAGCCCAAAAGTGACAAGTGGATTCTTTATGAAATTTACAGCGTTAAAGTAGATGTGTAGGGTCACAATCCAATGTATTTTTTAAAATAACACATAAAAAGTGGCAAACTGGAAAAAAACCCACCAATTTTCACTCTACTTTATATGAGACACACACACACAAACACACAAAAAATGAAAAAAAATGAAAAATAGAAATGGTCTAGCACTTAACAATTCCTAGCATGTTTTCTTCTTGACAAGTTTTGGGTCTTATCAGGGCTCTTAGTTTGTAGTAACTCATAATTTACAGAACCCAAATGGTAATTGCGTGTGTCTTCCCCTTGTTAGTCGCTTTGGATAAAAGCGTCTGTCAAGTAAAGTAAAGTAAAGTAAAGAGACTTTACATTTTGTGAGACAGAATCTTTCTGACTTTAATAGTCTAAAATCCACAACTAAATTTTTATGTTTTCTCTCCTTTACAATTCAAAAGTTTGGCAGGACAGTAGTATTACTGGGGGCTTTGGACCAGTGATTAAAGAAGACACAATAACTAGTAGTAAATTAAAGAAATACTGTTAGTGTTTCTGTCTGGGATGAGGCAGAAAGTGACAGATGCAGTCTGATTGGTATTTTCAACAGAGTAGAAACCAACTGAGCACAAGCTAAGATGATCTAACAGAATTGCCAATCGTTTCATTGCTTTATTGTCCTGTTTTGTTACTGCAAGGCAAAGTCTACAGAGTTATTACTCTGCAAGCTCAACAAGACTAAAAAATAAAAAAGATATGTAACAGCATTACAAAAATAAGACAATTGTGTTCAAACTGATAGAATATTAACAAAGTATGAAGTCAGTCTTTTAGTAATTGTGAAGACAAATGTCAGTGGAAGCAGGAAGTGCAGGGCCTGCAGGCACACAGTTCAGACACACCCATTTATCCACATATTGAAAAGCGCCCTCATGTTGACAGCCACCATAAAATCTGTGTTATCTGTACAGGCCTTGGCCCTTTGGCCGTGTTGTTGTAGTGTGAGCAATGATGCCATCTCTTCAGGCAATAAAACTGGGAGGAGGAAATTGCAGGGTCAAAGTCACTTGCAAGTGGAGACTCCTCAGCAGCTGCCTCCGACTCCAAATCCTGAGTTAACCTCTGTGCTTCCTTTCACTCATTCTCTCCTCTTTCTCTCTCTCTGTCGCTTTCCTCTCAGGCAGACTTCCACACCAGCACCCAACCACCTTGAGGAAACTGGAAATGTGATCTCATCTTTTTGTCCGTCTGACTTGGAGAAGCTGCAGTTCGTTGTCAGTGGTGGTTTCTCTGGTGCTTGCTGGATGTAACAGCAACTCCATGTGGAATCTGTGCTTGTTCCAGTGGAGGTGCTGTTACCTGCAGAAAGCCACCAAACACACACACAAAGCCTGCACTGGGCTTTTTCTGATACCGTTTTACTCTCTTGCTGAGTGATCACAAAACTCACTGTTAAAGTATAGGTTATGTTTTATGTTGACGTAGCTGAAGAGCGACTGGGCACAAGGTAATGACCTATGAATTGACAGCCAGTGATTGTAACATCTGCCTGTCAGTTCTGTAGGCCACTGCTGCGTTTGTCCCTCTGAACACAAGAACATTTTGGTTTCATGGATTTGGTGCATCAGTGACTTCTCTGTGAATTTTGTGGCTTTTATGAATAAAGTCTGAATGTGTTGCTCCACACGCAGATGAGTCTGTCATTTGTTCGCTGCTGTAAGATTAATGGGTTGTCAAAAAAACAAGTGATGTAATGTACATTCACAAATCATAAATTTGCCTAAAGGGCTTGGGAACCAATTGGTTTATGAATTAACCTACTGTATGTGTAGAAGCAATCACAGTGATACATAAACATAGTTATGATACAGGATCTTTAAAACTCTAGTTCCCTCAGTCTCTGAGACAGGTTTACACAATCTACTACATTTTAATCTAGACAGAATACAAATCTAAGGTGGTGATCAAATGATCATTAAACAAAAAAGAAAATGATCCATGTTTCACTTTCACTGCATTTGAACTTAAGGAAAATTCCACATGTTCACTGGACTGTTAAGTGGGGATTATTAAGTAAAATAAAATATTAATAATTCATCTTCTAGTTTGTGTGTTCATATGCATCCTCACTCAACTCTGTACTGAGCAAATGACTCAACCTTTAATATTGCCAGGGTATTAGTTTTTTTTTTATGTCTACCGTATAAGCTTATGAGGGGCAGTTATTCTACTAATCTGATCAATACTTACTACATACTACTACTAATACTACAAAACATTCATCAAATATTCACTTTGACCAGCTGGTAATAATAAATAATGCTATTTTCATCTTTAAGTAAGTTCAGATAACCTCTGGGAGGGATTGTGAGGTGGAGGTGATGAAGACATTCAGCCACAGGAGACCACAGAGTCCACTGCACAGACCACATGAAAACCCTGTCATATAATAAGTGAATACATTATATATTATTATACACAAAATGCATTTCCTGAATCTATAGCTTACTTATTTTAGCTATGTTCTAATTAAACCACAGACTAATTTATGGAAAAAGTAGTTGTGAAGTTGTGGTTCTTAAAAACGAGCCTGCTCCAATGTGCTGTAATGTTACTTTTCCACATGTATAGTCTGTGTGAGTTTGTTTGCTGTGTTTTAAATGAAAATTGAAATATGCACCAGGAAAGAACAATAGGCCATAAGCTGAAACAACAGAGGCCTTGTATGCACATAAGTTGAATATACTACTACTACTGCCTTTTTTGTTACAGAGCCCAAATGACTTCTCTTAGTGTGCTTAAATTATGTACTTTACCAATCAAATTATCAAACTCATCAAATAAAAATAAAGTAGGTGAGAAATAGTGACATAAGCCGGTTGCCTGCCTTGTCTGGTAGGTAAAACACTCTTGACACTTGAGCTAGAAGGCACTCATAAACTCTCACAAAACAAGCTGTGCAGAGTGTGGAGAAATTTATAGTGAAGTTGAAAGTTATGGTTACTTTCATGTACTCTTTGTTGAATATGGCATCGCTTTCATTGTTTAGTGGTCAATATGTTTCAGTTATTCGATTATAAACGCAGAGGTGGTAACTGAGTACATCATTTACAATATTTGATAACTTCATTTACTTTTCACATGCACATTCTTAAATGACATACAATCACCTAATGAATTATGATACATTAATACAAGTCGTAGTCCCCAACACCTGTTTTTCATGCCAAATAAAGGGTCAATTTCTGAATGGAAGATTATTTTTCAGATTAAGTTCAAGATCAAGATCAAGATGTTTACAGTCATGTCATCAGCAGCATCAAGTTTAATATATCAGTAGCTCGATCTGGTTGATGCAGAGAGAAATAAGTTTCTTGTACTTTAAGATACATTTTAAAACATGTAGGCCTATGCAGTACTTCTACTGCACTTCTACTTGTAGTGGAGTAGCGTTACTTTTTTAGGTAAGTGCTTGAGCTTTTACTTGAATACTGAGTTTGTCTACTTATGCCACCTCTGATTCCACACAGACTAAACAGATGTATAGTGACAACACGTGGTTAGTTCCTACACGCTGTGAATGAAGAGACAATGATAAAAGAAGAAATGCTTCCGCCTAGTGGCGAGGCAGCGGAAGAGCATTTCCCGTGACGCACGCAAACGCGGTAAAACGATATTCCGGGTTGTAGAAGGAGGGAAGCAGCATGGCATCCGACAGCAACATGGCTAACGTGAACGGGCGAGAGACCGTCTCTGTGAACGGGGAGCCGGTCGTTAAACGGCCGCGGGAGGGTGTCTCACAGGAGCCGTCGCTCCGCATCCCGAAGGAGCCTCAGAACAAAGTGACCGTGGTGCTCGGGGCGCAGTGGGGCGACGAGGGCAAAGGAAAAGTTGTGGACTTGCTCGCAATGGATGCGGATATTGTCTGCAGGTGTCAGGTACATAACCAGCCGGTCGAATTAACTTCACATTTTGTTTTCAGTATAACACATTATCTTTGTTTTTAAAATGTCGCTCTGGGTGTTCGTTAAAAGTCGTTAGCTGCCGTTAATTATTCATGACCGGGCTCCGACGTCGACCACCTTGTCAGACTTCCCGGATGTGGAAGTGCTAAGTTGACGCTAGCAAGGACCGCGCTAGCTAATGTGTTTGTGGCGGGTTTTATCTGCTTTCCTGCTGCAAAATGTGTAGTGAACCCGCAAATGAGCGCCACATACTGATAATAACGGTTTCCTGTAAATGTGAGGTTATGTGTTATGGATTTTAATGTTGTGGTTTCAAGGTTGGAAAAGTGCTTGAAACTGTAACTACTTGTTTCACAACAAATATCTATCTGAATTAATAGTTCCCCGATTAGACGGAGAAATAAATAAAAAGTTGGGAAGTGTAAAATGTAAACTGTTATCGGTCAGTGTGTGTCCATGTGTGACCCCGCCCCCTGAAGACAGAGAGATGGAGATGCCTGCACCAGCCTGCCGGGAGGTTGTTGTTGTTTAAATGAGTGTTGGCTGGAATATTACAAATACAAATTAAGACGAGGACCAAATCCACGAGTGGCCTCCTGCAAAGTCTGCAAAAAGGATTTGAAGCTTTTCACAATGAAGGAGTCTGAGCTGTCGAGTCACATGAAAGGTGAGTGCTAGCAGACAGTTTTTAAGTAGCCTCATATTACACTATAACGCTAATTAGTTAATGTGCCCCGTTAGTTAGCGAATTCACGGGCTAAATTATTGAGATGCACTGTGAGTATATTTAATATGGCAGCGTTAGTATTGTCAGTTATGGAAGATGCCGTGAACTTAACCAACATTATTTAACAGTAACATCACTTACTTACGTTACTTTACGTAGCTGAGAGCTTCATCAAACGTTAGCCTGATACATAACTAACCAACTTAAGGCTAACGGAGTGAAAGGCTAGACGGTAGCAAAGCTGTTATCAACCAAAGTGGAAAATACTATCATGACTTTTAATTTGAATGTGGTTTGCAATCTGCACTTTTTTTCTTGGGAACACCTGTGGTTTTGACTAATACCTGGAAGAATCATAACCGTGTTTAGAGGCCATGGTTCTTGTTATTTAACGTGCAGTGTGTGTGTAGGGGTGTTACCTGCTGTGGTAGGATACCCTGTGGAAATTTAAATAAAAATAAATGACCTTAAGGCTGCATGTTCATATAAGGGAGATGAATAATACATTTGAAATTTGTCTTTGGAAGAATATCGGACAGGTGCTTGTGCATTGTCAAAGTCTTCTGTCTTGAAATAAATTTGACAGCTGAGTCTCTCCCAGTCAGTGCTGCTCTCCATGCCTGTCTTACTGGATGTCATGTTATTAACACAAAGAGATTAAACACTTTAAAGATAATAGGACTTCTACAATAACACATACAGCAACACAGTTAGGCATCTTACTGATAATTGTATTGAGAATGAAATTACATTTTTTTAATAACATTTTCCTCCTATTTTTGGTGTTGTATAGGAATCTCACAATCTCATGAGAAGACACATGAATCCAGGTCCTGCAGTGGGGGACTTTTTCCCAGTGGAGAAGCAACAGCTCAAACAGCACAGCTACAGCCACATCAATGACCAGCAGTGTAAAGAGTAACTGTAGAGTGGAAGAAGCCAGTGGAGTTGCTACCTTTTCCCCCTTTTTTTAACCGAAGGGGAAAAAGGACACTTATGTCAACCTAAGCTGATTTGTGTTTATTTGCACAACAGTTTGCAAATGTTATGTGAAAAATGCATTTTGACTTTATGCACTAACAATGCAAACTTGCCCTACCAGGGTTGCCCCATATATTTTTGCACTATTTTGTGTTGCTAATGCATTATCAACTCAAGTTGTTCTTTTTTGATTTGCACGATGCTTTGTTCACTGCCTACAAAATTTTTATTGTATTTCACATTTTTATAAGTTTATAAGTTATTTGTCAAGTGACTTATAGCATTATACCATCTATTTTTAATGTGATTAAAAAAAGTGAAATCATTTCGAGTATGTGTTCGAGTTTGTATAAATATGTAATTTACAACAGCGGTAGTGTGCTGGAAAAGCTTGAAAATGCTTGAAAAGTGCTTGAATTTTACTGTGGAAAAGGTGTATGAACCCTTTATCCAGATGTTTTCTTTTCCTCTCTGCAGCCAACCCACTGACATTTAGCAAAAATATTTGCCAAATGGAAAACTCTGGCCCCTCTGTTCACACTGAAACACAGTCTGACGTGTTGTGTTGGAGCAGGACATAGTCACTGTCACCGTTGATTTATGTTGCCTCATTCGGAAACAACCTTTTGGAAAGTTCAATGTTTTTGCACTGTTTGCAGGGAGGAAACAATGCAGGTCACACAGTGGTCGTGGACTCAGTGGAGTATGACTTCCACCTGCTGCCCAGTGGAGTGCTCAACAAGAAGGCTCTCTCCTTCATCGGTATGAGACAGTTTGTTCTTTAATTGAAAGATGCTCGACTTGGCGCTGAGATAAAGATCACAATACTGTAATAAAATAATCTATGATCATTGTCAGTGCAGACAAACGTCCTTATCAGCTGCTCTGTCTCATGATGATCAAGTAGCCCAGTTTTTGTCATGATTGTAACTGATAATACTATACACATGGGATCAAAGTCCAGTGTTTCCAGTTTACCATGTACACCTAGGTAAAATTAGTCCAGTATAATACAACAACCCTGCAATAAATCCCCCTTTCTTTGAGGTTATAAATGTTTTTGTTTGTACTGAAGCTGTCATAAAAGGGTGTTGATTCATCGTCATATATTTTTGTCCACCCTCATTTATATAGATTATAAAAAACTGTTGAACTGTATAGTTGAACTGAATGTTCAATTATACTGTTGAACATCACAAACTACAGCCTGCAAAATAACCATAAATATCAGTATATGTGTGTGGAGTAATCGAGGCATATTGACTGTAGATTGTGGACAAAGGATTAAACTAAAGTTAAATTAAGGTAAGGTGTCAATTTCAACATGTGCAGTGTTTTAATGTATCAGTTGTAATAAATATTTTTTCATGAGTAGTGCACATCTCATACAGTTGCAAGAAAAAGCAATGGCACTGTTGGACATCTTCTGGTTTTCTGCATAAACTGGATGTAAAATATAATCTGGTCTTTACCAAAGTCACAAATATCAACAAACATTTCCAAGCTGATCAAGCACACAGTCGTGATCTTTCCTGTCTTTATTGAACACACCGATTAAACATACAGAGTGATGGTGGAGAAAGCAGTGGCCACAGTGATTTAACTAGTTGAACCACTATGGCAGCAATAACCTCAAACAAATGCTTCCTGTAGCTGTGGATTAGACCTGCACTGCTGCACAAAGTGAACGGCTAACAAGCCTCATATTTAGTAGCATCAGTTATGGATATAAAATAACACACACACACATTGATGGGAAAAAAAAACAAGTCTGAGATCAACTCCGGTGGAAAGAATTGCTTCTCTTCTGGAGCACAGGTTTGCTCAGAGATATCTGAACTGAGCAAGTCCACTGTGATGCCAGGAGTGAGTCAGGACGCTGTGGTGGTTGCTGATGGGGAAATGGAACGTCACGTTTCATGGTGATGTCCTGCGTTGTGAATTGAAGGGCTAGTGTAGTGAGTAGTTATCTTTTCAACCCATACTTAGTGTTGTTTGTTCTACAGGAAATTGCGAACACTGCCATCATTTTTCTTGTGACTGTAGATGATTACTTTATTAAGCATTTCCTCTTTTTGTTGGCTGGGCTTTTCCAGTATCATAAAAACAGGAAATGAGGAAAGAGGAGATATTAATTAAGCACTTGTTAAAGTAATTGGCAACAGCATTAAATCCTACTGGTTCTTTTAATGTTTTAGTGGCCTGGGGTCAGCGTGTGTATAAAAAAAAAAAGCTGGTTATGACTGACCACCATCAGAACATCCAGTACACTACAGATCGCTGCATAGCCACAGACTGGTCACAGTGCCCATGCTGACCCTCACATCACAATATTAAAACCATGAGATGTGTTTGATCAGCGTCTAAATAAACTATGTCGACAACATTAATAGTGTGTTACTCATATGTGATGTGTGCATGAAGCAATTTGAGGATTGTTAAAAAACTGATTTTGCATTACAGGCAACGGAGTGGTGATACATCTACCAGGACTGTTTGAGGAGGCTGAGAAGAACCTGCAGAAAGGCAAAGGTGAGGTTTTCTATATAAGGAGAGAGGCTGCCCTTTTTTACAGAAGACATTTTGACATGTCACATCAGGAAAGGGATGTGTAAATAATAAAATGAACAATGGCTGAATTGTCATTGTTTGTATTGGTTCATTGTTACACTCTGATGGTTTCCGGGGACATTTGAATCAAACACATCTAATGTCATTACCTGTGTTTCGCCTACAAGTCAGAATACCTGCTGTGAAAATGCTGGTTGTACTGTTTTGTTTAATATTCATTTTCTTTGCATGCTGCTTTATAAGAATAATGTTTACAAAGTAAAAGCAGTGCTGTATTTGAATAGGAAGACACAGTATTGTGGCTGGTAATAGACTGAAAACCTGCTTAGTCGATGAGGTAAAATAGATTTTTTACTGCAATGCAAACGTGATGATGAGTTTATTGTATTTCATGCAGGGCTACAAGGATGGGAGGAGAGATTAAAGATTTCTGACCGTGCCCACATTGGTGAGTAAGCATATTTTACAAAAAAAATTTTCAATTTGAAATGTCACATTATTTACTGTCCCCTCTGTCCACAACCAGTGTTCAACTTCCATCAAGCTGCTGATGGAATCCAGGAGCAGCAGCGACAGCAGCAAGAAGGGAAAAAGTAAATCACCTTTAATTAGACCTATACTTTTCAAACCTTTGTGTACGTGTTGCAGTGTGATATTATAATGTGTATTATAGTGTGTTAGTCTAATAAACAAGTAGTTAATTGTGGTTATTAACTTGTTCCTCAGTTTGGGAACCACTAAAAAGGGTATTGGACCTGCCTACTCCTCCAAGGCTGCTCGAAACGGTCTGCGAGTCTGTGACCTTGTCTCAGATTTCAAGGTTTTTGAGGACAAGTAAGTTTTTGTTTGTTTTCTTTAATCTCCTCATTTTTTTATTTTGTCTTTATCATATTAAGATTACAACTCATAAAGCAAAATATAAAGTGCAGTTACTTGTGATAGGAACCTCAATGTTAGATATTTTTAATAATTCAAATATTTTGAATCTCAGAGCAGTTGAGATTATCGAGTGTCTTATGGTGCAGGGAATTTGTTGTCTCAGTTCATTCATTGTGGTTTTAGCTGATGAGCAGCTTTTCTATTGCAGTTGTTTTTCTATCCCTTTTTGTAATAAATTAACTTCTCAGAATCCTAGTTGTAGTTTGTAGCATTTAGAAATAAATTTGGAAAAAAAAATCTAGATTTTTAGGTGTGATCCTAAAGATATTATGTGTGCTGGACTCTCCATAATTTACCCCAATGAACTGACATAGGTTTCAGTGACATTACACGTTGCTTTGACAATTATAGAATCTGCACCTTCTCCTGCCAGCAGGTGGCAGTGTGGCTGCTCCCTTGCTTTCATGGAGGCACTAAGACTGTCCTGTGCGTCATATTTTGAAACTGATGTGTAGTGGTGGATTTCAGTGACCGTGACTCTGTCCTCTTTGCAGGTTCCGTATGTTGGCCGAACACTTCCTGACCATGTATCCGAACCTTAACGTCGACATTGGCGGTGAACTGGAGCAGCTGAAGGTGAGGACACGACTGACAAAATCACACATTGCAATGTTTTTTCACTCTGTTGCTTTGCATATTGTGACAGTTGAACTTTGTCGAGGTCACAGAAACCACATGACGACATATATAATACAATAGATGATCATTTAATTTAATTGCTTTGGTTTTGTAGCTTACTCTCATAATTAAATGGAACAGAGTGTTTGTTAATGTTGTTAGTGACTGACGGTTTAAAATATCTGATAAAAAGTCAATATTTTGTGTGAGAACAAGTTCTGACCCCATTTTAAGATGAATAATTTAGTCTCTTGAGAAAACTAACATCACATAATATCACATGGTGATATTATTGTTATTGCTCAACTGCATTAAGTTGTTTAGCTACATTTGTAATTTTTTAATGTTTCACACACATAATAAATTGTAGGTTTCAAGCAGCACATCTTGAGATGTTCTGTGAATTTACTAGTGTGACTGTTTTCTCAGGTATATGCTGAGAGACTGCGCCCTCTGGTGACTGACGGTGTGTACTTCATGCACAAAGCTCTTACTGGACCCAGTAAGAAAATCCTTGTGGAGGGAGCCAATGCTGCTCTCCTGGACATTGACTTTGGTGAGCAACATAAAAATTTGTTATTCTCATAATATAGATGTTTTTATTTAGTTTTTTGTCTCTTGCTTAACGGATGTTTCTCTACTCAGGGACGTATCCTTTTGTGACGTCCTCTAACTGCACTGTGGGAGGAGTGTGCACTGGTCTCGGCGTACCTCCATCATATGTTGGCCGAGTATATGGTGTCGTCAAAGCGTATACCACCAGGGTTGGTGTTGGTGCTTTCCCAACAGAGCAGGATAATGTGAGTAAAAGGCATTTTCATGTGTTATTAAGAACAATTGCTACACTCTTTTTGTCACTCTCTACAGGCAATTATGTTTAGTTGAACTACAGAAAACATTTTATATATGGAACCATCATTAAGAAGAAACAAACTAAAATACAATAAAATCACATTGACTTGATGATAAAATATTTTTCTACATAGGTGAGTTGATATCATATATGGTTTGTATCCAGTTTTGGTTGGTGAATAGTAAAAATAGCTGACAGTGTCCACTGCTTGTTTGTTGTATCTTAGGAGATTGGTGCACTGTTACAGTCCAAAGGGAGAGAGTTTGGCGTGACGACGGGCAGAAAGAGGCGTTGTGGTTGGCTGGACCTGATTTTAGTCAGATACGCCCACATGGTCAATGGCTTCTCTGCGTAAGAAACCATCACATCTCTTCAGATTATTATTCTGACCTGCTGATGACATTACTGACGTTTCTGCAGTTTCAGTGTAGAAATAAGCTCCGTTGTGTGCTCTGACTGAACACGGCTACTTTTTTTCTTTGTAGAATTGCCCTGACAAAGTTGGACATTTTGGACACGCTGCCTGAGATTAAAGTTGGTGTGGCCTATAAGGTTGATGGACAACCTCTACCAAGTTTTCCTGGTAGGTCATTCTTGCTGGGTCTTTGCCTGCTTATTACAGACAAATAATATTATTGGTTTTAGCAGTAAAGATTCAGGCCTAGTGTGACTGCTGGTTTAAAACATATATGTGCATTAGTTTGAACACTTCCAGTTAGGTGAAGCAAATTATTTTTATGTCAGTTTCACTTTCACTTAACTGATTTCAGCAGCGGAAAACAGGAAAATCCTCCTTATGCTCTTAACAGTAAAAAAAAATAATTCTCTGAATCAAAATCCAGAGGATATACAATTTTCAGTGATATACAGGATCTGTATAAAGGTTTCTTATTATCTGAGCCACCACGAAGATTGTTTAACAGGTGAATGAACATTGCTTAAATGCTCCCTGATGTCTATTTTTACATGGGTCAGCTTTTACTAGCAGGAAATGCAACATCTTAGGTTTTCGAAAATCTTTTTTGCAGCATATCTGAAGGCTCATTATCTTCCTTATCTCTCTGCTTTTTGTGCCAAATGGAGCAAATGGAGTTAAGCTAATGAATCAGAAGATGATAAAACAGCTTTTCTCTCTCTGCTCCATATTACACCGCAGCTGCAACTCAACCATCCTGTACACTTTTTTAACATGTTATTGTGGTCAGTGTAGAGGATGTTGACTCCAAACCTTTTACTGATCCAGATTTAATTCTCAGTGTTTTCTGGTTGTTCCACAGTCTATCAACAGCCAGTTGTACATTTAGGAGCATAACAGCATATAATAAAACACCTCATTATTCAGCATTCAAACTATAAATTCCAGAAAAGGAACATTGTTTGTCCAGCACGTTATTTTGATGAATAAGTAACTTGTACTTATCTGCACTCTTGTAGCAAATATGGATGTTTTGACGCGGGTGTCAGTTGAGTACGAGACGTTGCCCGGCTGGTGCTGCAGCACTGAGGCAGCTCGGAGCTTCGAGGAGCTGCCGTCACAGGCACAAAATTACATTGGCTTCATCGAGGACTTCCTGCAAGTGCCAGGTTCAGAAAGAGACACATTCACATTATTGGAGCAAATTCAGCCAAGCTGTTGCCACCTTTGTTAAACCTACCAGTCACATCATGTGTTGTGTTTTTTGTCGTTTCAGTGAAGTGGGTTGGAGTCGGCAAGTCCAGAGAGAGCATGATCAAGCTGTTTTAATCTCTTGGCCATTTCCACATCTGTAGTATCTCCTCAGTGAGAGCCCCGAAGAGAACTTCAGGCTTTGATAGATCACCAGAGGAGTGTGAAATGCAGACTCTATCCTAAAGGAAATACTTCACCAGCATTGCTATTTGTGGAACTTTTAGTTGCTGCTTGTGCATAACATTTACAATAATTCCTCAAAGATTTAATTTATGCATTCCACATATTTTTTATTTTTATTAGGAGGTTCATTTTTAAAACTTGCTGTATATGGATCAGTCATTCTTCAGTCCGTTTGACATTAAAGCACACAGTTTATTTTTTAACATTTGAAGCTAATTACCCTGAATTGACATCTGCTCACCGTGTTAATTATTTTCTACATATATTTGGAGAACTGTAGAAGAGCAGGTGTAGACACTTAGTAATAAAGAGCGTCATTATAAAACAAGGTTATTTTCCTGCTTTGTAAAAGATGAGAAAATGATTGAAAGCCATCGTGCGATCAGTATGATTGTGAAATTTTCTAGTGAACCATTTTAAACCACTTTAAAAACATGAACACGTCTCAGTTAAGATTGTATCAGTGTTTTCATAATAACTGCAATGCTTTTAAAATTATCCTCAAGACAAAATCAACACTAAAGAACATGAGCTTAAAGAGATGTTTTCTTCATAAGTATTGAGGAAGAGCAAGTAGAAATTCCACCTCCACAGAGACACAACTGTATTTGTGTAGCTGAGAGAAAAAGTGGGCGCTAATGTACTGGAGTGCGTGTCAGTATGTTTTATGGTATTTCATTCTTTTTGACAGTGTAAAAAACTATTATTCAGCTTGCTATTATCAATAAAAGGAAATGTAACATTTTGTATTTTGGTTGATTTTTTTCCCCTGTCATTTTCATGGGAGGGGGGGTAAACATGTTGTATGACAAAACTTCCTTAAATTGTCCTGCCCCTGATGCTACATGGAAGATTGAAGTTACATTATTATGCATCCAGCAGGCGACAACTGGCTGGTTATGTAAAAGAAATTTGTAAAAATACACATTTCTCTAAAGAGTGTGGATATCCCTAGTATTGCAGATTATCTGAAATTTCTGTTAGCATCTAATGCTCTGTACAACAACAGTGGGGGAAAGAAAAACAAAACAGTACAGTACACCTGAATGAGATGATCTGTGGGCACAGTGAGCTGCCCATCTGCCACAGTTTGTTAGAGAGGGTGAGACAGGTTATCCAGGATGGTTTTGATCTTGTCCTTAATCCTTCTCTCTGCAGTGAATTGCCAATCTGCCACAACTCCTAAGGAGGGCAAGAAGGGTTATTCAAGATGGCTTTGATTTTACACTTCATCCTCCTCTCTGCCTCTACCTCCACACTGGTCACCTGTAGCCCCTCTTCACTTCTTCTCCCTGGATGTTGTTTTGCATCTACGTAGTTCTTCAGTATTTGTCTAGCTCTAGTACAAAAGTTTAAAATAGGCTTCAGTAGAGACTCCTTAAATGTAGGACATTATCTGTGTCACGTTCTAATATTCCTGGTGATGTTGGCATATTGAGGAGAGAAGGAATAACATGGCACGTCACGTCCTCACCAGCCTAAAATCTCCCCTGTGCAAAGCCTCATTCAGTATAACTGAACTACGTTTATAGACACCAATTTTCCTGCAGAAGCATCAGTTGCTGGCTTTGAAAGGTATGCAGCAGAAACATCAGCACCTTCACACACACCTTTCAGCCACTTATGTAATATTTTTCTCTCGCTCTTTCTTACTTTACATCCTCCTTAGTCATGTTGACTTCCTCCTCACAATTTAAAAGCTTTCCAGGACTTGCAGGGATCAGATTCAAGTGTAGAGTGGACTCCTTGACAAAATCGATTAGAGGTGTAACAGTGTGCTGGAGCTTCTCAGATATTCAGCCTCGTGTTAAAGGCCATACACCCGACACAGGTGTTCACAGCTGTTCTGGAGGAGCAGACACCTGCTCTGTTTATATTAGGAAATTGTATGATATGATCAAAACCTGTGTTCTAGTCTAACTAATAAAGGTGGAAGTGATATGAAGTTGTTGGGTGTCTACCAACACCAGCAGGACAGTTGGGGAGACACAGCAGCAATCATCCATAGACTACACGTGTCCACACATTGGAGAGAAAACATCCAATCAGGATAAAGTGATGATATACCAGATGTTGACTGGGTTTCAGAAATGTTGTGTTTGCTTCTGTGGATGTTGCAGTGCAATGCTGGTCCGTGTAGGTCGGCCTTTGGTCCAGAATGAAATGTCTTGTCTTAACTATTGAGTGGATTGTACAGAAGTTTGGGATCTCCAGAGTAGGCATCCTAATGACTTTATTGATTCTTTGACCTTTCCTGTAGCACATCACATTTCTTTGTGTTGCAGTGTTCAAATATCACAACCACTGTCAAATGTGTTGCCATGAATTTAGTACATACAGTACGTTCATGTTATGTTCATAAGTTAGCTCATTTATGTCTGTATCTCATTTTCAGTTCATCCACAGAAAGCCTTGATTTTTTTAGTGCTGCTATTTAATAAGATAATTTAAAAAAATGTTTTTTGTTCTACTACTGTAGGTTGAAAGTGCTTCTTCCCTTAAATGAGCAAAGTTGCAGACGTTTGCTAACCAGTCAATTTCCAGTCCAAGAATTCCCTGCATCATCAAAAATGGCAGAAAGTGAGCTCACAGTAGATACAAGAAGGCTTAATTGAAAATAAAGTGCTCATAATAGCAGTGTAGCCCCCCTCCCCCTTCTGTCTGTCCCACCCCTCTGTCTTTTATTTACTACCACCTTCCTTTACTTGTAATTGTGAGCACATTTATTATCAGGTCAATCAGTCAGAGTGTTTAGTTCAGTGAAGCTTCTTCTCAGATGTTCATATCTGATCAGATCTACTTCCAAAATCTTCTTTTACCACTGTTTGGACTTTAATTCATTTATCGACATACTGCCAGTGAAACCTCACCTTAATTAAAAGGGCACTTGAAATTGAAACTGTATATCTACAAGAAGTAAGGATTTTTACATTTTTTAACTTCTTTGCATGGGTGACTGATTATGTCTTTATTCCAAAGCTGATTTATAATCATATATATAATTAATAATATGCAGTGAAAAAACCTACCTATGCAATCAATGTTCATTGTTATTAACGACGATGTTGCAGAAGTGATCACACAGATAGCAATATGCATTTTTTCAGTGTGTCCATCAGTTCAGTGAGCTTTTGTGACTCTTTCTTGCACAATTAAAATATTCTCTATTATGATCTCTGCAGTGGGAAGGTAACATTTTGTTAGAAGAACAATAAATGCTGTGCTGCTTTTATTTTTCCTCACGTTAAATAATCATACCTTTATCAATTTTCGTAAAACTTCCTCAAACTGCACAGTGTTGTGATTTATGTAGCCAGAGTAGTAAGACATCTTTTTCACTGCACTTGGATTGTGTTCAGCTTTTATAAGAACAGAGAGACAGCAGCTCTCACACAGATTGAATTGAAGGAGCTAAGTGTATTTAACAGTTTATTTGCTGAGTGCATAAAATAAATCAAATTCTGCTTCTCGGCAAGTACAGATCAAGCGTTTGCAGGAAAAGATGGAGAACAATGTCTCAAGTTCCATCTCTTACGCTCATTTTACAAATATATTTAAATAAATTACAACTGGAGGTAAAGTTTCCTCACGCTGAAAATTTCACTGCTGTATCTGACTGCTTTGTTAACAACAATGTTGCCAAAATGGACGAGTAAGACTGATTTCAGTTGGACTTTATATGTGCTCGTAAAAGAATCAAAGTCAGAAAAGTATTCCCCTATATTTTTAATTAGTCCCTTATCAATAGGCTGCAAATTTCTTGTTGACAACTTCAAAAGGCTCACAGAGAGTTGCAGTGACACAGCAGAACAAGTGCACAACCTCATCACTGAGTAACATCCAACAAATGGGATCACTCTGTTTGCTTGACTCCAATATAGCCCGCGATTTCTCATCCAAACTATCATCCATCATCCAGGTTTACCTCTCTAATTTCTGCCAGGGACTAGTAGAATACCAACCATCTCCTTAGAGAAAATGATGTGCCAGGGCACTATGTTATTGCTTAGAAAGGAACTCGGACTTGTAATTGGAGGTGATACAAGTAAGTCTAAGCAACTAATCAATAAATTATAAATCTGTGACTACTTATAATTAGATACACTACTCACAAAAAGTTAGGGATATTCGGCTTTCGGGTGAAATTTATGGAAAACATAAAAAGTTCACACTACAGTGATATTATATCATGAAAGTAGGGCATTTA
>JAUMHL010000006.1:5556396-5569497 GCA_032362345.1 Sandelia bainsii | reverse complement strand
TAAATTCATGATGTGCAGCAACACAGACCATGAATTAATTAAATAAATAGTGAAATAAATATATATACTTTTTTAAATGAAATGAATATATTTGATTACTTATATATTTAATAAATTATATATTTAATAAATTATGTGTGAATTAATTAATTAAAATGTGCAAAAACATTTAAATAGTTATTTAAATGCTTATTATATTTAATGTATTGTGGCACTCTCCACGCTCCATATGTTAGAGCTTAATGTCAGGTAAGCAGAGAAAACCAGACAAAGGCCAAACTGTCTCACTGATGCGTGTCCATTAAATAGCCTCCAAGAGCACCCTGTGAACACCACTGATAGCTTATCATCATTGAACATTCTTTAATGTATAAATCAATACATTTTTACTTGTAACATTTGCTGGTTTATACAAGACAGCTGGAGTGAAAACATACTGTTGTTTCCATGCTTGCTTTTGTATATTTTTTGCATTGAATTTATTGATTTGTAGACAAATTGCTGGCAAGACTTAATTAGTCATTCATAAATTCTGTATTATTGTCAGTTGTAATGCATGAAGTTCACTTAGCACAAACAATTTTCATTTAGCTCATTAAGTATTCAGGATTATTTTCTGCTATGAGATGAATTATTGATTATCTATCTTCTTTATTATGTCTCTTATCTTAAATGTTTATTTATCCATTTAAAAGAATGGATTGATATGTGAATGTGCTGCCTTAACCGACTGCTGCTGTTTATTTGTATGTTTTTCTGTTTTCTCAAAGGGGATTCTGGGGATTCTGGGTATGCTGGGAGCGACCACTGGTACAAGCCTTTGGTGTGGTTCTGGATTTTGCTGGGTCTTGCCTACTTTGCATCTATCTTGACAATGATTGGTAACTGGCTTCGGGTTCTTTCTAAGAAGACCAGAGCTGAGGTACGTCTTCTCTTTTCTTGTGTGTATTTTATTAAGTCTTGTCTCTGCCACTTCCTTCCCATCATCTCTGTTTACCCACTTCTCTCAGATGGAAGAACTGCGAGCCCACGCCACTGACTGGACTCAGAACATCCAGAATATGTCAGTGGATTTTCGCATTCCAGGAAAAATTGATGACCCCTTCAAACGGCGTCGGCGAAAACGCCGTCATGCCTCTCACAGCCATGGGCACAGTAGGTCAGCTACAGGGGGCCCTGAGGGGGAGGAAGAGCCCCATGAGGGTCAAACCGAATCTGGATCTTCCTCCTCCTCCTCTTCCTCCTCCTCTAACGAATCAGAGTCTGGATCAGAAAGAGACTCTCAGGCCACTCAGACGGAGCAAGTGCCTGAAGAAAAAACTGCAGAGCCTGAAAAGGAGGCGACTCCTCCAGAACCCCACCTGTCTCAGCCTCTTGATTACTTTGGGGAGAACCTCGCTTTTATTGATGAGTCTTCAGATGCTCAGAGCGGCAAACTACATTTGGATCCTCTCCTGGATTCAACACAACCCAACTCTGCACACCCTCATCAGCCAAAGAGAAGGCGACACAGGAGGCCTGTTCCACAGAGACGCCCCAAAACCAACACCTCCAACTCTGACAAGAAGGAGCCCAATGGAAACCTCAAACCAGTTCCAGATCTTCCACTAAAGCCTTAAGATTTAAGCTGGATACAGAAACTCCACTGCTCTCGCAAGTTTCAACTTGCAAGAAATGACAGAGGAGTTTTCATTGTGGAAATGTGTTTGTGTGTATGCTCTGTGTACTTAAGGACACTTAAGATTAGAATATGTTGCAGAAGCCTTAGCCACTTGTGGTTTGCATTTAATACTCTTAGCATGCGAGTGTGTATGCTTCAATCAAAGATGAAGTGATTTTTATGGCAATGTTCCCTTTACTTTCTAACGAGTTACTGCTCTTTACTGGGCCAAAACAGAAGTGCACTACTGCTCTCTTAACACGAGGATTCCTGCCTTTAACTAATCCAATTACTGCAAGAAACAAGAGTGAGTAAGAAGACGGCATTTGGTTCTGGTTCTTGCCCACAGCAGTGTGGTGCTCATGTTGAAGAGAAGTTGCTTTAGTCTGAGATAGTTACTCTTTGAATCCTGCCATCAGTTAAACGGGTACTAAACAGGCTTTTGTGCACTTTTGGTAACCTATGTAATGAAGGTTTTTTTTAAATACTGTGTGCATCCTTAACATTTGCATTTCGAAGACTGAATGCATTCATCCAACTGTTCTGCATATACGTAATAAAGGTTTTTAATGAAAGCAGCACTGTGTCTTACAAGCATGTTTAGCATCTCAAGAGTTGATTTCTAAAGGTGAAGTTGCAGCCCAAAAGCTTCTGTGGGAAACATGATAATTGCTGTCAAACAAACATATTTTTTTATCATCACAGGCTGAGTTAGTGCCCTGATACAACAACAACGACACACCCTCAACATTCTTCATAATTAACATTTAAACAAACACTCACTCGCTGAAAGCCGAGATCTGGCCTCACAAGATCTGGTTCCAAAGTGACTGAAATTTGGTTACAATGCTCAGGGTGCTCTTGCCGCAGGGGTTAAGGCACCTAACTTGAACCAGAACTTTTTTCTTTTTTTCAGCCGGGAGCCTTCGTTGCATATCATTTGTTTCTCTATATCTTTATTTATTGTTGTCTCTCTGCTTTCAACAAACAAATAGAAAGGCCCAAATTACCCAAAAAGGAATGCAGTACTGAAACAACATCAACACACAGTTTACACAGGACCCAGCATCCAACTACCTACAGATGAGTATACATGTATTTACTGCATATTTACATTACAGATCTGTGAATAGTGATGTAAACAGATGAAGGACATTTGAGAATCACCTCTTCCTCCTTTGGGGAGCTGTTGTGAACGTGCTTCTGGTTTTAATAGCATTCAGACTGAGATGACTCACACATCACATAGGGATATCTAAATATGTACACAGTGACAATACTATAATGCAGATGTTCATCATAAATTAGACCTAAAGCTGAGGTTGCTGCAAATTTAATTAGTTTTGCAGTTACAAAAAAAAACAAAAAACTAACATATAATTAGTTTTGCAAGTGTGGAACAAGTTTCGACCACAAATATTAAACCTATGTTGTTACATGTTTACAAGAAGCAAGATGTCTAGCATAAGAGTGACATTTATGCAGAACAACAAGCTAAAAAAAAACATTTATAGTTTCTAAACTCCAGACTTCTATTAGAAGATACTTTTATTTTCCAGGTGAGGGGCAAAAGTCACTCGGATTCATTCTATGGATTCCATGAAAGCTTGATACAGTAATCAACCTAAAGAGCCTTGCCTTGCTATTCTGTGTACTGAAGGGAAAAAGTCTTTTATAATTACAATGTATTGATGACAAACTTGGCGTTAAAGTGCTCACTATAGAGCAGCTGAGGTTGGTAGAGACAGATGTTTGCTGTACATACAATACTGCATCATGATATGGTGGTTTTAGCATGTGCTGTATCTCCTCAGCTCATCCATGTAAGTGATACCTGAAAGGAAAACTCTACCTTGGTGTGTCAGTCTGAAAATGGCACCAAGGACGAACACAGTGTGTCAGTTGTTTTGTCGTCTCTAGTTTAAAACATTTCTAAAGAAAAGAAGCTGCTCTGTAATATCACACAATAATTGATGGATGAAAGTTGTCACAGATCTATAATTACTCCCTCCTGCAGATTGTTTTCTCTCTTTGAACACAACCAGCAGATGGCACACCCTGACACTTTTTCCTCCCTACAACATTCCAAGACATAACTCTCCAGCGTAGTTCAATACAACTCAGATCTTTGACTGAAATTCAATACATTTGCATTTGTTTGATAGATATAAAGTGGAACAAACTGCAGTGAGCATTTTGTCCTCCTGCTCTAATGCTTTTATGGTGAATAAGCAAAAGGCAGTGCTCTGGCACTGTGATCAGGAAGTTAGCAGGCAGTGATGATGTGCAGTGGCAGTGGGTGACCTTTAACTAGAGGACACACACTCAGCTCCTGTAACGTCATCTGCGCCGCTTTTCTGCCACTAGAGGGCGAATAATGGCTGGTGTTTGTAGTGCTGATGTAGGCTATGCTCCTGAGCTGCAGTTAAGGTGAAAATACATCCAAAAATAGACAAATTATTTCTACAATGTTGTATTACAGGATTAAAGGAGTCACTTTTCTTCAAGTGTGCATGATGATCATGTTATGTAGAGAAAAGAATCCTGGAGCTGTTCCATAATGCGGAGATTTCCTCATTCACAGATGGGCGTTCTGCTCTCAAATCAAACTCATCTTAAACCAAACGTCTGTAAGCCTGTGGAGTAATTTAAGTGGACGCTCCAACAAATGTAATCCGCTCACATTATAACTTGATGCTCTGAGATCCAGTTCACCATAACAATTGCCCATAAGTGCACTTACTGACTTTATTCTTCTTATTCTTCTTCATTATAATGTGGTGCAATCTGAATCTTAAGAATTTAGGTCATGTTTGAAATGTAATATACAGGAACGTGTGTAAGTGTAGCAACACACACTTAAGCTTCTGTTACTCCTGTCCCGTTCATGAATGTGTCAAGCCTTCTTCTTGTCCGTCTGGTTCAAGACCTGAATCCCACCATGCTAAAACCACTACTACACCATAGCCTCTAGCCCATTATTAACCGAGCATGGTATTTATATTATACTGTATTGTTTCTCTATCAGTTGAGGTATTTGTGAATCACTGCATGAACTGCACTAATGCAGTACTCTTTACTTTTTGAGTAGGGCATATCAGACACAACTGCTTCTTGGTATTTGTGCAGCCTATCAGCTGACACCTGTTTGAGGTCATGACCTCCAGGAAGGAGCACCTACACAATCCAGCTGGTATTCAGTGTGTTCGCACGTTTCCCACTCTTCATAGTCTGAACACACATGGTCAGCAGCTACAGCCTTAAGACAGCTGTGCTCAGGATGTTATAATGCAGTAAAATCTCCAAACATGAAGCGTTTCTAACAAATCCAATGTTCCGCTCTCTAAGTGAATCTAACGAGCAGACTGTAGTTTGACCGCTTTCGCCTCTAACAGGATGATAATGCAGACTCTGCACCAGCTATGATGCAGCCCCGCAAAATCGCAGTGTCTGCAGCACTGACTGAATGACCTTGTTTCAAGGTCGCAGTGACACCGCCGTCAGTTTTTCCTCTCATGCGCGCCCCGCGGAAATCCTGTCCCGATCCCCGAGCCCGCGGCAGATGACCACGTCGAGACGTAAACACGAGTGTTGTCTTGCTCTTCTGACACAGTGAGACACATGCGAGTGAGGGTTTTTAAGCTCGCATTAGTTTAAACAGGCGAAGACTAACATGCGTTTTATAACTATAGCAACATAATGATGAGGTCTTTTGGGGCAACACTCACATGGTTCTATTCAAATCATATTACGACTTCTGTATTTGCGTCTTCTCCAATGTCCTGACTTTCATTCTCTCTATTATTTAAATGACTGGTTGTCTCTCTTCTGTGACAACTTCTCTCTCTGTCAGCTGTTAGAAGGCATGTTGGAAAGAGCAGGGACAGCCTATTTCGAGAAGCAGCAGGCTACAAACACTAGACAGAAAAAATCATTTAATTATCTGTATACTGAATATAAATAACATAACAAATGATTTCTGTGATATGTTTGATTATACACCGTTTGATAACGCATCCTGCAAACTGCACAGCAGTTTACTGTTCTTTTCTGTTCAAACTAAAACCTCTTATTTCCCTTTCTCGTGCTGTGACAGTGATCTCCTGATCTCCTCTTCCAATTGGCTCCTGTCCTGTGTAGTGGTGGAGTGAGCCGGGTCAGTGTCACAAGACCGACAGCATGACAACATGTTCCATAGAGTGCTGCAGGCGACACGGCCATTCTGTCTGCAGCACTCCCCTAAAGCCTTAGTGGTCAATAAAGATGACTTCATAACAACCTATTTCATGGTATTTAAAAAAAATCACAACAAAACGGACTAAATGTACAGTAAAGCCAAGAGAAATGTTTAAAATAGTATTAGCAAGTCCCTCTGGGAATTTCATAATTTCTCATTTTCTGTGGGGGAGGGTTTGCTGTTGCAAGAACATCTTCAGATTTAGTCGAGTTGCTCTAAATAACTGTTTTGAAGAAATGTCATCTGAACACATCGCTCCTTCAGCTGGAGATAAGTGAATATACCTTAACATATTTAGGATTACCGTAGACTGTGTCATTTTTTTTCAAGATTTGCAGGTCGTTATTATAACGCTGATGACGCCAGTACACGGTGCATACGGACGTAACGGAGACAGCGGACGTAAATCAGGCAGAGGGAGGAGAGACGACACGGCATACAGGCTACGTCACGTCGACTGCGTCGAGTTGACGAGAGGAAGCCGGAAGTGATCCGGTTTGAGCCTGCTAAAATAAAACCGCGACTCGCGTTAATTTAAGTAATGTTAGCAATAATATGACTCTGGTGAATATGTGGCTCACTCGCGTAGTAATATTTGATGTTCTCATACCAGACTCCGCTTCTCTTTGGGACGTTGTTTGACTGGATAAAAGTTAAAACATTATTTGAGTCAACATCGTTTTATTGTGACTTCTCCTCTTTACCGGAAGCTCGGTTTTTCTCTCTTGTCTTGACGGTGATATGCGACCACAACCTCAGTTGTGGGAGCCGAAGACGAGAAATTATAACGCCGGGGTACGGTGCAGAGCAGCCGGATAAGACGGCGTGTTGTTATCACGTTATTACACGGTGACACGGTCGGTATGAGACACCCTGTGAGGATCGGACAGCGCCGGTAAACCGTCTGCGAACTTGCCTGCCGCAAAGACTTGACTGACTTCAGCTTAAAAAAAACAACTGCGATGTTTTCACAGTTCCCAGTAAGTAGATTTTCTTAGCACACAGCGCAGAGACTGCACACATAGCGGTGTAGACTGTTATTAATGTTTGTGTGGAGATGTCAGCTGTCTTCACGGCAGCCTGATGTGCACGCCCGCTTCGCCAGCAGAGCTAAGTTCGCGTGGCCATGTTATTGGGGGTAGGGGCACGAGCCGCTGAATAAATATTTAGTACATTGTGTAATAATTTGCAGCACGAGCTTCCTCCACATCTTACACCCCACTCACACACTGTCCACTGACTATACGTTCATATATGCTCTGACACGGTCGCTGGCAACGTTAAATGTCGTAATAAATATAATGCACGATCACGTATTATTATTATTGAGTAAATTAAAAATTCAAGGCCGTCCTGAATATGCCCCCCGAAAGTTATTGTTCCTTATGTCTTAACACACTGAACTACGCAAGTCAGCGAGCCTGCCAGAGCGGGATTGAGATCACTGATCTTAAGGCATAATCCACTTTGGCAATTAACCTTTCACCGGTCCGAGATCAGCAAGACAAGGTCACCTCTCGGTTCTCGCCGTCTCCGCCAGTGCACCGCATTTCAACCCCGCAAACTGAGTTTTCACTGGTGCTCCATAGCGAAAAGAAAGCTTGAGACAGGACAGACTGGTTTTAAACCAGTGGTTTATGTGGAGACAGCTGACTTTTCATTTACGGGTAAAAAGTGTGATCACGTATAACACTTTATACAAAGAGTTGTTTTGTTTAATAGTCTGCTGTGGCGTTCATAAAATCGAAACAGTCAACTTCTATGTCTGTCTTTTAAAGAAAATGAAGTTGTCAGATCAGTACAGTACTTTTAGTTTGTTTCAACATATTACATTCTCAAGGTTAAAGTTGCATGAAAGAAATGAGGTCTGCTTTTTGATGCATATTGGTTTTTAATGTTGTCTAACTGTTACAAAATAATAACCAGACATAGACATACATACACTTTGAAGAGTTACTAAAATGTTTAATATAATGTTTTTTTAAATTAAAAGTAGATTATTAAATTATTTGCAGGGAGTTATCACCACATTTCAGCTTATGACTTTGTAGGTGTTGGCTTTACTCTGTCTGTCCTTCAAGCATTCCTGTGGCTGTGACCTTTGGAGTGTGTCACGCAGTGTAAGGGGGAGGGTACTCGACCAGCGTGGAGAAATCTGAATAGATATAGTGGGTCGTGTATTTTAGGAAGGAAATGTTACGAGTATCACAACTGATCACTTAGGAAACAAAACCTTATCAAATAGAGACTTTATTTTCTGACACATGTGCAGGTTGCCACATGTTTGTAATAATTTAATATGTGCAACTACTTCTGAGACATCATGTTCATTATGAGATTGGGCACTATGTCCCTGTCTGTGTGTGTGTGTGTGTGTATGGGGGGGGGGCGCATTAAAATCACAAACTAAAGATGAAAAGTTGTCGCCTTGACTCAGAAAAGTTTGCTTACTTTGCAGGTGTCCTGATAACTGCAAACTTCAGTCCAAAACATAAGCACTTCATTAAGATACCACCAGGAGTGAGGAGAACATAGGCGTCAAACTCCAGCTCATCAAACAGGTAATCTGCTCTCACTTTACCTTTTATGCTGATGAAACATTACGCAATCCTGGAGTTGTGTCTGTTATTTGTGTTGTGTATCCAGGTGCCTCATCTGCCTCACAGTTCATTTTTTTTATAAGGCTGTGGTAGACTTTCAATTGGCAGCGTTCATGCCTTTTATTTTTAGGAAATGCTAATAGAAAGAAGAGGGAAGGAGAAATGCGTCAAAACACTGAGAGAACTCTTTTCGAAGATGTTGGCCACTTGCAGGATATAACACACGATTCTGCTTCAGTGAAGACATTCGCAGGACACTGAAACATCCTGTTTGAGAAAAGCAGGAGCGCTGTGCAGCCACAGCGCAGATAAATCTGTTGGGTGTATCTGCATGGACACACTGGAAGCTTGAACAGGTGGACTGTGATTGTCTGGTAAACCCAGAAAGGATACAAAAGGGACAAGCCATAAATGGGGGAGTAGGGGCATAGGCCTTTTCTTAAATGGCAAAAATCAATGTGAGCATGTCCAAACTCCGGTGCTCACTGATACCATAAGTTTGAGCGTCTTTGTTTTTGGGGTTGCTGCATTCAGCTGTGCAGAAAAATAAAAGCTTCCTGCTGCAATTTCAGTTGAAATCTAATCAAAATCTGTGCACAATTTAGTGTTATGTCAGGTAAAATAAGTCTGAATTCATCGCTAGTGCAGTGATAGTAAGTTAATGTCTCACTGTGCCAGTCAACTTATCATAGGTTTGTATTAAGGTTAGAATAAGGACTTGACATATTTCTCTGTCTTAAAGACCTTTTATGATGCTTTTCTATTTTAAGAGAATATATGAGTATTTTTTTCCTAACCTTTAAATTCCCAAGCGTGTGAAACAGTGTGAGGTCAGTATATAACATTTAATCCTGTGTAAAAATAAAAGTCTACCATCAGTTAATTTTGCAGTAAATACTGAAAAAAGTAAAGTGCGTCTGTCGGATTAGTCTCAAACACCTCAGAGTGCTCCTTTCACTAATGTGTTTTAGCTACAGTGTGTCCATCCTTTATCATCTACCAGCTGTTAGGGAAAGCCGATTGTAGCCCGGCCCATCTCCACACACGCAGACACACGCAGACAACGGGAGCTAGCAGGCGCTGGCAGTGTGGAAACTGATTTTCTGTAAAACCTGTGCCATGTTATCACACCGCGGAGAGAATAAAGTACTGTACTAGTCAACGTTATCAGGTAAGATGCAGCCTAGCCCGGGTTACAGAGATAAAAATAAACCGCCACGCCAGGAGGAGAGAATTGGTCATTCAGGATTAACGCTAGCCGCTGCTAGCTTAGTTAGCGAAGCGTAGCTAAGCTACAGTTACCGTAATGTGTTCGAGGCTGTCGGAGCTAATGCTAACGCTAACCCAAACATGCTGGTACATTAGTTTACAGTACGGTCGACACGTTTCTGTGGTGAATTAAATAACGTTACCGAATGAAGCAACCGCGCCAGATTTTTGTACACAGCGCTTAATCTACTTTTATCAAACACATAAATGACCATAAAGCCATTACAGCGAGATAAGAAACAACAACATTTTGTTCACTGAAGACGATGTTCCTCGACGGCTAAAGCAGATGTCGCCAAGTCCAGCGGTGCACATGGTTCACGGAGACTTGCTGGTCTGAGTCTGAGCAAACTAGATTAGTTGATTATGTGACTCGTGCAAATAGCCCTGATGTATTGGCACAGCTATTAATTGAGGTTGTAAACTCAGTCTAAGTAAGCTAAACTTTAAACCTGCCGAATAGTGCTACTACTAAGTCCACAGGGGGCAAACTCCAAGGAAAGTATAGGACTACCAGCTACTATAGCCCTGCACTGCATTATCTGCTGGAGCAATAAATGATGATGATAAACACAAACTTATTTTGCAGTGATAGGTCGAGTGTATCGTATTAAGGTCCTCGCTCTTTGCCTTGAACCCATAGTGCCTGGTTAAAAAAAGCCCATCCATGTTTTATTACATATTAAATGTTACTTAACATACTGTGCTGTGAATTTGAAACATACACTTTGAGATTGTATTTGCAAAGCGGCATCTCAGTGGGGTCCACTGTCAATAGATGGTGTCTTACTGGTAGGATATTTAATGGAGCACAGATAGTTATGTTTTTCTAAGAGTCATGTCCAGTGAATGCACTGGTATCGGGTGTATAGTGACGCAAAATTGTCAGTAGATGCCTGTTTCCGGTCTCTTCTGAACAAATGGGTGCTGTAGTGACTTCAGAAATAATTCATACTGTACCCCTTCTCTTCTTGCACATTTAATTGTGCTGTAAATTAAATTAGAAATTGGTACATTTGCAATTTTCTCCCATCAGTCTACACTCAATAACCCATAATGTAAAACAGATTATGTGCTTTTAGAAATTATTTTCAGGTCAAATAAAAGTCATAAACTGAATTCTCTGATTCACAGTTGTTCTCAGAACCTAAACCTTAAGTTTCCGTTCCTATTGGTTAAGGCTCTCCAAGTTTGCCACACGTGGATTTGGGCGTTCTGTCCTGTTCTTCCTGACAGATCTTCTCAGTCATCATATTGCATGGGAAGTGCCTGTAAACTGTCATCCTCAGGTCTTTGCACAGATGTTCTATGGAGTTTAAGTCTGGACTTTGACTGAGCCACTAAAGCACAGAGAGACTTGTCCTGTAACTGCTCCAGCATTATCTTAGAAGACTTTGGAGCTCTGTAAAGGTGACTACTGTCTTTCTAGTCACCCCCTGACTAAGGCACTTCTTGTTCAGTCACTCAGTTTGGGTGAACTGCCAACTCTAGGAAGAGCTGTGGTGATTTCAAACCTCTTCGATTTCACAATTATTGCGGTCACTGTGCTCCTGGAAACACTCACACACTTAGCACTAGATTGGGGCAATATTTCTATCTTGGAGGTCTACAGAGAGTTCCATGGTTTTTGTCCTGACATGTAGTGTGAATTGTGAGACCTTATATACATTGATGTGTGTGCTTTTTTTGTGATTCACTTTTTTTTATTGATTTATAGGTTAACAACAAGCAAGAACAGACTAACATGAACACGAAGACCTTTCAGTTACACGAGAAATTAAATGGGAGATATACAAACAAAATTTAAACAAAAAAGGGGAGGAGACGTATCTGTACAAACACACTGTGGGTATGTCTAGGCACTGAACTGCTGTCTCACGAAGATTTGTGGCAGACAGTGGTTTGAGCCCTAAATTTGGACTGAGCATACAGCACAGGTAGCAACTGACCTGCACCTATTGATGCACCTGTTTAGTGCCCGCATGTCATTGTGTTAGTTTGCTGTGCTGAACTCTGTAACTGCATACATGTAAACAAAACTGAAAATCCCACAAAACATTGCAGTTTATCTTATCTCCATATATACCATGAACTAAATACCATGATAAGAGTGTTGCGTTAACTATGCTGAACACCTGTTTTTTTAGTTTAGAGCACAGAACTGACTGTAAGCAATGTATTTTCAGTATTGCTGCACTTAAATACAGTACAGGCTGTAACTGTATGTTCAACTCCACCTAACTATGGATGAGAAAATTACAAGTCACTTTCTGGTCTTAACTGGATTGAGGCTATTTAGGCTGCAGATATCCCATCTCATTGTCCTCATGCAGTGATCTATTAAGCTGGAACAAAAGCACAATCATTCGGCTAACTCTCTGCATTAATTTAGCCACAGATGAGTTGAGGTTTAGAGAAAGACATGGCACCAGTGAATGTTGGATGACAGTGGAAGCTACATTTCTTATGATGCAGGGTATGATTGGTAAGGATTCAGACAGTTGGCATTTGGCTTCCAGTAAATCAGTAGAACTACGATACTAAAGTGACTAAGTGAAGTGTAGGAGGATAAATCGGTGTGTTTAATAGGTGGCAGTAGTTCCAGTAATGAAATTTGGAGCTACAGGAAGCTTTTGACAAAGAAGCAGGTTGCTACAACATTTTTACTGCTTCACTTAAACATACATTATGTGTCTGAGTAGAGAGGGGTGGGAATGTTTATAAGCAGAACAACCTTCATCTGGTCACCTTGGCTAAGACTTCACACTGTGGGGTGATTATAGGACTGTAGAGATTTATTTTAGGCACAATATGTTATGGTTTGGTGAATTTAAGTTTTTTGATGGCTAGGACTAAGTTCTGCTAACGAGCACAAGAAGGAACAAGCAGATCTTTTGTAATGTCAGCATGCGGATAATACAGAATCGGAGTGCTTATCACAATCCATGCTTCCAGTAGAATAAAATGACCACAATTTTAATGTGAACAGGGACTTGTGGTTATTAGTCATTGTTTGTTAGGGTAGTATAGGTTAGTCTGGCTTTACTGCAGGTCAGAATGCGCTGGTACATTTAATTTCTTTGGAAATTGGATTAAGACAAAGTTTACACTTCAGATTAAATTACTGTTCTGATTTTTTCACATTTCTCTTTGTTTTTTTTGTTGCCTGTTTCCTTTTAATCCTTGTATTTACACTCAAACCAACCCACATGAATAAACTGTAGTCACAAGTGCAAACAATAATTGGGGCGGCATGATAGCTACATGTCGAGGTGTCCTTGGACAAGACACCGAAACCCCGTAGTAGCGCTGACACAGGTCTAGCAGCTGTCCAA
>JAUMHL010000006.1:5498621-5546158 GCA_032362345.1 Sandelia bainsii | reverse complement strand
ATAGTGCATTTTAGGTTCATCCTGAAATTTCACCCGAAAGCCGAATATCCCTAACTTTTTGTGAGTAGTGTATGTGGAAAGTAAATGAGTCATTCTTATTTGGTACCCATTTGTAGTACAGTGCTGTGAAAAAGTGTTTATATTTGTCACACTTAAATGATTTAGATCATCAAACAAAATGGAATATTACACAAGGATAACCTGATAAATACAAAATACATGCAAATTCTTTTTTCCAGCACTGTAGATTTGCTGAAAATGATCACAGTACACATGGTTGTGTGCACAATTACAGCATTTTAGAATCGCGCTTGCTACAGTGTTTCCTCATTGACATTATCCTTGTTGTCCCGATGTTCAGAATATTTCTTACAGTGACCTTGCTTAGAGGGTAGAGAGGCTGAGGAGACATAAGAAGTATTTTTGAGTATAGCTAATGAATTTAAGAATGTTTCACTTAATGTGACTTTCACCTGCAGGTTCGAATGCTGGCTGATCCAACTGGAGCATTTACAAAGGTAACACTGAATACAGTATTTAGTGTATTTAAGTTCGGACTGTTTTTTGAGTGTGTGCTCGTCAGTGTTTTCCTCTCTGCTTTTCAGGCAGTTGACCTGTTACTTGACAGTGACCAGATTGTGCAGGTACTTGGGAACAAGCGGTCTAAGAGGTAATGATCATTTCACCTATCTAAGCTTTGTAGTAATAGATTGATAGAATGCATTTTAATATTTTTGTTGTCATCAATTCAGTATCTGGCTTTTACTGTGTTTACTACATTTAAAGTCCACGGCTTTCAATACCCCTTCCTTTATTTCAGATATGCTATGTTGGTGGAAGATGGAGTTGTGAAGAAGGTCAATGTGGAGCCTGATGGCACTGGGCTGACCTGCAGCCTGGCTTCCAATGTTTTGTCTGAGCTGTAGGCTTATTTAGAGCTCATCTAACCAAACTGTAAACCTTACGTTTACTGTAAAAGTTGCAATAACAAAGCCAAGAATCAAACAGGTAAAGCTTTCTCCTTTTCCCAAAGATGGATGCAAATGTCATGTGGATGCTCGTGTCAACAAAGAGCTGGAATTGAATTAATGCGCACAACTGTTACATGAACAACAATCTAAAGGAATTTGCATCAACCTCTATATTTTAATAGTTGTGAGTAAATAATATTTACCCTGAAAGTAATAATCAAGTTTTCCTGTATTGCCCATAGTGAAAGTGATTTAGTGTGTGTTGGTAAAATACTACACCCCTGCTTCTTAGAATTAAACATTTCTGAAGACAAATGCTCAGTGTTATATTTTTTCATGCTGTGATCTACAGAATAAACGTTCTGGTTGATGTCTTGACTTAAAGTAAGCATGCACAGAACATAAATATCGAAGGTAAGCCTTAGCCAACTGAAAATAGAGATAACCTGTTTGATGGGACACAGCGTTTCCCAATATTGATAGAACTTGGTTTAATCTTATCATCTTACACTCGCATGCAAAACAAATGTCATATTGAGAAGTTACTATTTGCTCTGTGTGCTGGTAAGGCTATCCTGCGAGATCACAATCAGGGGAAAATCACTTTTTACATCTCACCCCGTGACGTAAGGACGCATTGCATTGTGGTCGCCGCCGGTTGCTGGACAGAAACAGAAACCATACGGAGGGTGTGCAGCAAACTACGGTAATATTCAGCCTGGATAAGACGTTAAAATGTATGTTAATACGCAGTCATAAGTCGTGGATTTATGTAGCCAAAAATACTATAAGAAAAATTAGCGTGAAACGATAAGAAGTCGCTAAAGAGTAATTATCTAGCTAGTAGTGAGCTACAAGTTAATTTGAAGGCGCCTAAATGTTCAGCTAATGTTACCACTCGATGTCTGGTAAATGGTTTAATATGTTTAAGTCATATACTGCTAGTGCGATGAATTAAGGAAAATGTGTTTTAAAACAGCGAAAGCGCCCTGCTATTGAGCACGGGCAGCTCGTAATGAAACAGACGGTCTAAATCTAGTGAATGTTTGCTAGCTAACTTAGCGCTAAAGCTGTTAGCACTGAAATGCACTGCGCGCGTAATTCAACAGTCCTACTGATGCTAACCATGAACGTATGTCTGCGATGCTAGCATAGCATATCTCAAGGAGTGTAAACACAGGCAAGATTGTCTCATGGGGCTGGTCTAGGTACGGCAAACTTTGGTTATTATTTATGTAATTATTCGTATGAGTGAAGCACTTAGTTAGCGTTGTCAGCTAATTTTCAGTTGTAGCGTTTTAGCGTCAGAGCCTTTACGATTAACATTAGCTCTAGCTACGTTTTACGCTAACGTTACTGCTGGGATTATACCATTCAGCTAACGAGCTAATGTGAGCTTATGAATGGACTTAAATTCGTTTAAATAGTTACGCAGTTAACAGTGCAATCAAAGTAATATACCATGGTGGTGGAGACGCAACACCCCGTTTTAACTTTAACAGACTCGCTCCACATACAGTCAAACCCAGGGTGCTTACTGAGTGACCAGCAGAACTTGTACCTCTTTGTAGTAACTTTCTACTGTTCAGGATGATACAAGTGGACACTGCTCCTAAACTTACAATCACCATTGATGATGTCAAGTGTCTTCTGATATCTCATATATGTTGTATGTAGATTTAGAGTGCAACCAGACTTTAAATACAGTGTCTTAGTTTTAAGTTTGTCTTAACATCTCCAATTACTTTATATAAAAACGGCAACAACTCCTATTCTGTGTCAGTTAACTGAAAACTAGCAGTCTTCACTCCACAGTTAATTTAATATTGTCCAGTCAAAATCAAACGAAAGCACAAACAAAACGGGAACAGTGAGAACAACAAAAAATGTTCTAAGTTGTAACATTTGTCAGATGTCTCTCTGTTGCATACATTTTATATATTAGTTTTTAATTTACATTATGTTATTTTTGTTACTGCTCAGTTTGTGATTTGTGACAGCCTACAAAGCAGCCATGTCGTCGACATCCCAAAAACATAAAGACTTTGTGGCCGAGCCTATGGGGGATAAGCCTGTGATGGCTCTAGCAGGAATTGGAGAGGTCCTTGGCAAAAGACTGGAGGAAAAGGGTTTTGACAAGGTAACATACACCATGCGCAACGTTGGTAGAGGTTGTTTATGATAGCCACATTAGTGGGATAAGAAGAGATGAGAATAGTACTTGAAGAATACATCTGAAAGACATGATCATACTCAACTTTGTGCAGTCACAAACATTGCAATATAATAAATATCAACTTTGAAGTTAAAATGCTTTCCTGACTTTTACTACTTAAGGTACCAAGATATAGTCTTGATGATTTACATAAAACTTTTGGAAAGCATACTAATTATTTTATTTTAACATTGCATAATAACATTACATTTAATTTAGCACTTTTGAACAAGTATTACAAGCTTCTTGGATTTGTATTTCCACTAAAATCACCACAGTCAGTGAGGTGTTGTAGTGCTTGGAGCTTGTCTAATCACTGTGCTTATTTGAGGCCCCAAAGCTTTGCAACCTTTTTCAATACCTACAAAGACAGCTCTAAAATGTCATAAGGCTTTATCTGGCTGTCACTCTTAACGGCATTTGTCTGTGTGACACGTCTTGTTTAACGTCTATTCTCATTACAATGTATGTCAAACACACTTTTCCACGTCAGTCATCTATTTAATGTAATCATCACCACAGAGCAGTAAAGAAATACTTATCTGTGCTATTTTTCAAGTTCCAATTAAAATGTTAGTTGCTCAACAACAGGATCATTAATGTGGTAAATGCTTTAAATGCTTGCAATTATACCTTACATAGAGTTTCAGTTTCTATTTTGTGTTCATCTCCACCTCCACAGGCATATGTTGTCCTCGGGCAGTTTCTAGTGCTTAAGAAAGATGAGGAGCTTTTCCGGGATTGGCTCAAGGACACTTGTGGAGCAAATGCCAAACAACAAGGTGACTGCTATGGCTGTCTCAGAGAATGGTGTGACGCCTTCTTATAAATCATTCAGTCAATGTTTTCTACTGCTCATATCCAAACAGTACATTACCTCTTCAGAGATCTTGATTCAATTCATTTACACCATATATATTAACTGACACTGTACACATTGAGGTTTGTTGACATCAGCTTGTTTTTAAATTATACTGAAAGGTATATTTCCGAAATTCTGTGACCCTCCCCAAATTAATTCACTCTCATCATCCTTATGTTCTGACGAGTACGTTTACACTGGTCAGCAGTCTTTCTAAGCCAGTCATGCACAGTGGCTAGGCTGTGACAGTAGCATGCCCAAATGTTATTCAGCCTTTCTGAAGGTTATTACAACTTTTGTCAATATGTCTGCAGTAAGAACCACCCATAAAGAATCTCTCTGAAAAAAGTAGTAATACAGTGCATACTTCTCTGTTTAAGGTTGAATTTTAAATTTATCATCATTCATTGTTGGTCTTGTGCTGAGAATTTGCCTTTTTAAGCTCAACATTGTCTGTTTGTTCTGTGTTTTACCTTCAGAAAAACTTTACATGTTTCAGTTCAGGACACATTTTTCCTTCTGTGTAATGTGATGGTTTACCAGTACAATCCAAACTGATATTTGTACTCATGTTCACCTCTTGGACTTTTTGCCTTGTTGGCCTGTTTTTAAAGCCATTGGAAAGTTGGTGTAAGTTGTGTCTTTTTTTAAAGAAAGCACATATCACAGTTTATTATCATGTACTCTAAGTCCACCAACAGTTTTAAATGAGTTTTGGAAGAGGTGGATTGTCCATTTGAAGCATCTTGCAGAAGATGTGATTGATTGATGTGGCACTCAAAAAGTAAACTTTAAAAGCAGATGTAACACTGGTTTTTGCAAATTTTCTTTTAATATAACACAACTTTTGATCCTGGAAATAACAAGCAAATGGTCAGATGCCTGTATGTGGTCTGATCTGGAGTTTGTTTGACCCTGAAGATGGAAATGTATATAAATAAAGATACTGATGCAACAAACTCAAACACTGAAATAATGTGTCAGTCTATTGCTGATGAGTGGACTGTAGCCTTTTAACATTAAATAATTAAATCATGTGGCTACTAGATTAGTTACTGTAGGAAAACATGAATTCTCATATGAAGCCATTCTAACAAAACCAACAACGATTACAGATGAGCCACAACATTAACAACATCGGGTGATTTTTATGTGGTAAACGGGCGTCAGCGTGGGAAATCTTAATGCTGGCCATGATCACCAGTGCATCACAGATTGCTGCGTATGGGGCTGCATAGGTGCAAACCGGTCAGTGGGTGGTGTTAGTGTTGTGGCTGATTGGTGTATATTAATCAACACATTTTCCACTAACAGTTCAGTAGTTGATATGCTGGACTCATGATAGAATGTATGTAACTTGTATAGCAACTAACTTGCTTTTTATTCTGCAAATCAAAAACCTAACAAGGAGTTAAAACCCACACAACATATTACTTGACTTAGAATTAAGATGTCTTATGTACCTATAAATGGGAAAAGAGTAAATCACTAATCTGCGTTTCCAGTGGCTTTAAATAAAGAGTGTAACACAAATTAACCTGATGTAGGTCAGGTCTTGGTAGCTGAGCTTGATTTTATATTTGACTGTATGTCTAAACATGAGATGCCTTGATGCATGCTACATTTTATTCAGTCAGAGGAACTATAAAATCTACAGTAGTGCATGTTGAGGCTGTATCACACAAACTTCTACTAATGCTTGCACCCACCAGTCACCAGCTATACTGTATGAAGATGTAACCAGTGTGTAGCAGCTCCCTCATACTGGCTGATGTGTTTGCATTTAACTGTGAAAACTTTTTATATTGCTGTCATTATAAAAAAGAAAAAAGGAAAAAAATGCAAGCAACAGATTTGGCCATATTTTTGCCTACATGTTGAGTACAAATTAAAATTTTATCAAATAAAATCACAAATGAGAGAACACCTTTTGATGGCAGGAAGTTTTATTTCAGTGCTTCATATTCCATGGCTACTTTTTTTTCTTTTGCCAAAGCTTCAAATTTGATGTTTGTGAGACTTTGAAATACACTGTTTAATTGTTGAAATGGTCCAGAGCAAGGGTTTCCAAAAGTTTCATTATGTCAGAGATACTAGAAGAAGCACAGTTTCCTGTTTTGTTATGTGGACATGGTTTAACAGACGTAAACTATTGCCTGTACTGATGGAGAAAGTGAAACCTTTCATTAAATTCTGAGCTCAGTCTGATGAGTCCTCAGTTGACAGGATTAAGCAGAGACGTTCTGCTGTTGATTTTTGGGAAACTGCTGAAGGACGCCTCTGCTCTGGGGAACCTCACGTATCTGATCAGTTTATATGATAATGTACACCTGTCTGTAAAAGTATATCATAACAGCTATGTTAATTTTTTGCCTTAAAGAAATAGAAAATTCTCCATGTGATAGTCATAATAATCAAATTGCTGATTTAGCTTCAGTTGCTTACGTTGTAATACACAGAATGACCATAAACCCCTGGAATGTTGTTTGGGTCTGTGTGCTATTGAACTACAAAATCTTGATATGACGGTGATCAGATGCTCAGAATTGTTGCTTAAATTTCACAGTAGCACCTATGCACACACACACACACGTCCACATCCACACTACAGCAACAGTATAGAAATGAGCAAACTGTTAATAAAACCTCGAAGGGAATTGATTCTGTGATTATAATCCACTCATAAACAGCTGCTGTTGGTCAGTACAAGTAAGTGCCAAAACGGAGGAAACACCTGTGAATAAAGAATACAAAACATAACAATACATGAGATGCAGCTCTAAAGGACAGTCTAAATGTCATGTATGAAGACCCCCAATTGTTAAAGCATTCATTCTTCTGATGGTAGAAGGATGGTATTATGTCCATCTATAGGTAGTCACCAAATGGAAACTGTGTCATTTATGGGAAATGTTCATTACCTAACATAGGTTTTGTCTTTTTCTCCATGCATCTGAGCTGCCGGATCTCAAATGTGTGGACAGTTTATATGGGAAGAACTGACGGACCGTGACCTATCAGCAGCATCTGAGAAATGTAGCACCACCATAGTCCATGGACCTAACGTGGGAATTTTAGCGTCCCGTTTTAAATGCTGCAGAATCCATATGAATACGATCCCGTGACTGGTGGAGCCTGTTAAGACACTTGATGCTCAGCATGTTGTTCTTTTTTGGCAGTTACCTGTAATATATATACTATATATGTATGTGCATGAGATGATAGCTGTTTTAAAAGTTTCTGTTCTTTAGATTTCTAGTCTTCTTTTTTAAGTCTTGATAGTTTTTATTGATTTAATGATTTTGCCTCAAATTCCCATGTTATTTTTTTTTCTGTCTTCCCATTTTAACACTGAGACAGATGTTATCAGTTAAAGAATTTAGTTCAAGACATTTTGTATTTGATTATGGACTGTACATCGGCAGCTTTTATGCAAGGTTACTATAGTACATTGATGTCTTATTTCGATTGGAAGTGCATGTACACACTGTACACACATGTACATACTGTACAGTTGTACTTTTTAATCACAACAATCCCTGATTTGTCTTAAAGCAGAGCGCAGAAGAATTTCTTCTCCCTGAAAGGGTTCTCTGAGGTGGGCACGGGGGTGATGAGGGGATCATCACAGGCGTGAGCGTCGCAGTACGCCATCAGGTCGGCCGCTGCCTTTGATACCTGGGGGCAAGGATGATCACATTTAGAGCTGGTCAACCATAACTTACACAAAATCAAAACCAAAGTTCATCCTTTGATTTTATGAATCTTAATCTCTCATTAGGTGTTGTAGTGCATTTAGAGGCAGCAAGAAACAAAGTCCATCACATAGAAACAATTGCGATATTGTTTCCTTTTCAGTGATTTTGTGTGCAGCTCCACAGATAAACATTTTGCCCCTATCACTTCCATTAATAATGTGTTGAAGGAATCTTTTAAAGATCAGTGAAAAATGGATGGAACAAAACAAGCAAAAGCTGTGTTCATATGGACATTGAATGTTTTATGGTACACTTGAAAAATTAAGAACCTTTATCCCCATTGTCTTGTATTCCAGAGTAAATCTAGGATCAGTCTGTCTGTTAATACAAACAGTTTGTATGATTGTCATGAAGGTCATTAGTACCTGTCTTACAGCTTCAGTTAGGATGGATGTCATTTACCAAGAGATTTTTTTTTTTACTCTGGAACTCAGTTTTTAAAAAATATTTTTCCCAGCATGTTATATTCATATTCATTCATTTGTGTCTGTGCTGCAGGTTATTGTCTACAGCCTAGTTCTAATGATATTTCATACTACAGTAAGTCTACATTTAAGAGACCTTGCCAGTTCATTTACAGACATTTTCCTTTGTGCCTTTATCTGAATACACGTTTTTCAGTGACAGGTCTTAAATTTGACTGATGACCTGGAAACAGAAATGGAAACAGATCAAGTTTTCAAAATTGTCTATCAAAAAAAGAAAAATTTGAATTTTGAATGTGTCTAGATGGAAATGCTACTATAATTGAATTCTAACATGATAAGAAGATGAAACTTATTGATCTGTATGAAGACAACCGGATGTGTGTGGCTGCAAACGTATCGTGATGACCATGAACACAAGAGTAACAGGAAACGAGGACAAAAATAGACAATGAAGCTAATAACAGTAGAAAAATTGAGTGTAAAGTTAGGGGAGTTAGTATGGGTTACAGAAATATGACTAAATTAAATTGAAGGCTAAATGGTTTCCTCATATGGCCGAAGTAATAATTTAACGCTTCACATTAAATGTCTTTAGAAATCTGGTATAAGAATCAGAACAGAGTCTTGTAAAGTTCTTGTTGAACACAGCTTTGGGTTCAAACAAGTTTTTTTAGTCCAGTTTACCATACATTGTCTCTAAAACACAAAATGTGCATTGCAAGGTTTGTCCTTTGCTTAGCTTTTGCTTTGATGAATTTGTGGTGCCTCTGTAAGGTGTTCCAAGTTTCTTAGGAACATGTTAGAAGCCAATACCATTTGGAAACTCTCCAATGGGAAGCATCAACTTAAAGTGCGCCTGAAAAGGTCATATTCACATTGTACATCATCTAGCTCGACCCCACACCTTATTCATCACACAGTGTGGAGCCTGCTTGTCTTCTGTACTGTCCTTGCAACTCTGATTTGAAGCTTTATAGCTAAAAGAAAAAACAGGAACAACTGCAAAAATGTCTCCTCTGAACAGAAGGCAGGTTCAGACTGTGCAACATGATTGTGGACGTGCGGTACATCACCTTCTGCAACACTGGAACATTTCAGATTCCAGTGTCTGACGTTTGACTTTTATCTAAAAAGCATGATTAGCTTGAGCTTTTCAGAAAGTCAAAATGAATTGAAAATAATATCAGTTATCAGTTGCTCCTGTTTTTACCTTCGCGTTACATGTGCTTCAGAGAGTTTGTCTTACCTTTATCCTACAGAAACTCGCCTCGATCTTCAGCTGCTCCACCAGTTTCCTGGCTTGGCCGACGCTCATGGTGCTGTTCACTGGGGTGTCCCCTTTCATCCTGGCCACAAACACAGCAACATTTATGGTTTAGAACTACAGTAGATGCAAACACATTCAGTACATCTTTGCATTTTAATTTATTTGGACAAGTAGATAACCACTTGTAGCTCTACTCCCTCAGGGTTGACTGATCTACTCTTGCCTGCCCTACAATACTTCACTTTGAATGTATTTATAAAAAACAAAAAATGTATAACGTGTTTATAGGTTGCGGTAAGCTATGATTATTTATTTCCTCTTCACACACCTCAAATCATTGGTAGCACAATTAGCTTTTTAATACATCGTTCCTCATAGTTGATCAAGTGTGAAGAGTTTGACAAACACAGCAGTATGATATATGGTAAAAACTATCATCCTATGCTTGTAGTATTTCATTGTTTATTTATATGTTTTGCCAGCTTTGACTGCAAAGCAAGCTTGAACCCACAGATATAAATATCAGTCAATATATTGTCACATCTGCTACATTTTGTCATCTTACACGGAACAAAAACAGATATTTCTTCAAAGAAAGGTGTAAAATGGGCCAGCCGGTCAGATTTATTCAACATGGCCCACAGATTCTTCCACCACAGCCAAGAATGTCCACGGGAACATCAAATGTAAAATGAAACAAGCACTGCAGCCAGACACACATTTATGAAACCATGAATAAATATTCATACGACTGTCACGAATGGAAAAAGAATCAAGTCAGATGGATTGTCAATAAGGAAAAAAAAAAAATCACAGGAATCTACTTTAACCATTCTGGACCTTTCCCCATAGTTTTTTTCCTTCTCCCTCCATCCACCCCCTTTATCTCCTTACCCGTATTATATTCCTCTTCAGGTGCAATCTTCCCCCCTCTTCTCTCTCTTTTTCTCTCCCTTTTTCTTCCTCGCTGCGTCCCTCTGTGAGCTTATGTTTGGTGGTATCAGTGTAGCCGGACCCCACCCCTCACAGATAACAGCCTGGATGGTACCCTGCTCTGTGCAGTCCACTAAACTGCAATTCTGCCACAATGAGCACTAGATTTGTGGTGGATGGATAGGATCACCCCCTTTGCAGTGAGTGGTACCTGCCTGAGTGAGGGAGGGGGAGGCCACTGGTGAGGGTTTTATTACTGGGGTGGATTGTACCATATCTGCTGTCAGGAAATTGGGGCCAACTGGAATATTTCAGGTTTCAATCTCTGACATGGACCAGGATTGTCTATGTGGTGTGTGGTTTTGGTTTGAAGTGCTAAAAGATTATACAGAGCTCAGGATGTGAGGTCCAGCAGCCTGAATCACTCTTGTTTCTCTGTGCCTGTTGTGATGCCCACCCTCTCCTCTGTTGCTATGGGGACTGCTGCAGTCTGGTTTAGTGGTTTACATCACAATTTAAATTGGGAATTATCTGCTGGTTTTCAGTTGTGAGTGTGTTTGTGCTACAGATGAAATGAATTCCTAATATCTCGTTTATTATAATAATAAAAAGAAAAAACGAAATGTCTGGAAAAGCAAAGCAAAGCAGAGCATTTTTCAGTCTCTTGTGACGCTCTGAAACCAAACACCCTATAGAGAAAAGAGCTCCATTATAACATCTCCCCTTGTGTCGTAACGTTTTTTGAACGAATAGCAACATTTCCACTATTCAATAAAGATATGTTTCAAAAATAAACAGCTGTGAATCAGATTTATACTTCACATCATGGACTACCCTGAGAAACTCGGGCAGACAGTCTTAAAAGCGATAACAAGCACCTGATGTATGTAAAACTGACTCACGCCATTTTTGCTAAGCTACAGTCTCCTCGACTCTAATGGCGCTGTGCTGCTGCTGCTCACGTCTCTTTCTAGGTGGCGACCTGTCTTTTCATTTAACATCTCTAAAAGCGTGGAGGCGGTTTCGCGTTCCTGCTCATTTGTCCTTCGTGCTTGCCGTAATATGTTTCACTGCCTCGTTTGGGCAAAACTATGGCAGAAGCAACCATATCCTGTAGCCTTCTACATATAGTGTATGAATGGTTTTTATATATGGATTATGGTATTATTTATAATTAACAAAAAATCTACATTGTGTGTTGAATTGTGGTTTTGTGTTTGGTAAAATTTGCTGTCTTTTGTGTAACATAATAGCCCCATAATGTCCACTGAATAATGTAAAATGTATCTATGCTATTTATTTATTATAATGTCACAATACTTACCTATTCTTATTTATATCTGTTATAATAATCTTGTCAGTTCAAACTGTTAAAGCATGAATTAATGTCCTCTGCAGCTGATTTAAAAAGTAGTTAGGAAGGGCATTTTTTAAAATTAGGCTTATTATTATTGTTATTAGCTAGTAGCTGAATAAATAGTTTGACAAACAATTGTATTATTATGAAGCAAACATACTGTATGTGCCTCTCAACTTTCAAGCTTCATACTACAGTGACAATGAAAAGAGGGATGAAGTCTACTGCACACAATTTTTGACTATGCAGATTTTGTTTCATGCACTATGAACACATTTCTGATTAGCATAATAATCACTACAGACACATGTGCTCACTTGTTTCAGTCATTTGTTAAAAATGTGACAATGCAAAAGGGAGGAAAAAATCCCACATATGAGAGACAGGTATGGCACACAAGGTTTTTTGCTACACCAGTAGGATAGTGTTGAAAATACATTTTGAATGTTCTGAGCTGCATTTGACTCAGCAATTAGCTTTTTACTATGGTAAAATAATTTTTGTATTAAATACCCAGGGAGAACTTACAGATGAACCTTGTAAGGACACTTTGAACACATTTGGATTTACAGTGTAAAATGCAACCAGTTTAAGGACTCCATCTGCTGGATGATGCTGGCAGGTTTGGTTGTATCACTAATGCCCCTACTAAGACCCCAGTAACAAAAACCTCATTTTGAGAAATGGGGAGCAGAAGATGCCTCAATGCCAAAATGAGGTTCAAGCAGGAACAATGCTTGTTTTTAACACTAATCAGTAAGTCACATAAAGATCGGGAGCAGAAAATCATGACTCTCCAAGCCAGTAACACCAAAGTCAAGGAGTTCAAAAGTATCTCTTTTTTTAAAGATATGTATTGAAATCTCCCCTTTAAACTCAGTCACAATATCAAATGGTATTCAAAATGTATTCAAAACACTTACAAGTCATATTTCTAAACTCTTTTAAAACAACAAGAAGGTGAAGTTAAAAAGGTGTAACAGCGACTGTGTTGTCACGTGTACCGTACAAATACCAAGAGTCACAACAGGTACTGTCTGGTACTTTGAATAGCAGATATACTGTCACTGGTTGAATTATTTTAGGGAACCTTTTTTTCTTTTTTGCTGAGCAGAATGATCTGCTGCAGCACTTTCCAAACTGCTGACAGGCAACACATCTGAGGTGTACGTAAACCCACTTTTTACTTCGGCAGGGACCTGGCAGCATTCATTTTAATTTCAAATTTAATTTGTTTTAATCCTTGTGAACCTTTTTTTTTGTCCTGGCACAAACTCTGAAAAACAGTGACAGCAGGTACAAACAAGTAATGTACGTGACTGCAAGGGCCGTGTGTAAAATTCTCACCAGATGGTCCACGATTGCCCCTATTTCATCTCTGCAGGTTACTGTATGCTCTGCTGTAATTAGTATTGATGCATCTCATCCAGTAACTAAATCACTTCACAATGTGCTGCTATAATTGTAACAATGTTGCGATTTAAAGTGTAAAAGGTAAAGTGATGCACAAGTCAAATGTGGAAAATAATTTATCTTTATAACGTCCTTTATCCTTATAATGTCCTTCCAGTAAATTCAGCTATAAATATTACCACTGAAACACTACTACCATAAATGTCAGGCATCCAGGTCATACTCATCCGAAAAAATGCTGTTCAGTTGCAACTTGATTTAGTTCTTGAAGACATTTCATCTTCCATTCAGAAAGCTTCATCAGGTCTATTACTATATAAGAACTCTTATTACATTTCTTTTTCTTAATTAATAACCCTTAATTAAGCTGACCTTAATTATTAGTGTGGCACACTGGGGCCTTCAAATCTGCCTTCAAGCAGCAGCCTAAGTCTTCATACCTGATTTCTTTGAACTGAAAAGTTTTAGCCTGTGATGCAAAAATCTGTTAATATTCATTAATTAGTTAGTATTTTGGTACATTTCACACGTCTTACTCAGTAGAAAATTAATCTCATTAAATAGATAAAAGTCACAATGAGACCTGAAAGCTGTTTTGTGATCTGTTTGCAGGCTCCAAATGGGAATGGACCCTCATCAACTTGTCACAACGTGACATACAGTACACACCTATGTGACACTCCCCCCTTCACCACCTGATACCAACACAGCTTGTTGTGCTAAAACACTTCAGCAAACTGCATTGAACGCAGTCTGTCTGAACACGACCTTAAACAGGATGCTGCTTCAAGTAATACTTGCACAATCCAGGTTATTACATCATTGTAATTTTATGAGATAATGCAGTTGACTACCTCGAGGTTGACGTCAATATATAGAGAAACAATGCTGGTAACAGATTTTCATTTTAAACCATCTGGGCCATTAATTCCATGGTGGGATCTGGTGGTGCTGACCTTCTGGTTGTGTTTCAAGCTGTTACTGAGGAACAAAATGCATGATGCATTATCTTTGTGACTAGAGATTTCTTAACAGAGCTACTGCACATACAGGTCTGTAAACTCTTACACTTTTTTTGGTAAATGTATTTTCACATTACAGATATGTTCAGGGTGAACATTTGCACCTTTGTAGATACATTTGTTTATTGCTTGGTGTCTCACTTTTGTTTTATTGTAGTCTATTTGCTTTTCACATGCTCACAGTGAAAAGCATTCTGATGTTCAGCAGGCTACATTGACCGTACTCAGCATCTTGGTTTAATGTTATTGTGTTAGCATGATAAACTTTGGTAGTTAGCACTTTAAAAAAGTCCAGCTGAAGCTGAGTTTTTTCATTATAAATTGTCCATAAACCAGAATTGGTGTGATTTTGTAATTTTACTATGGACAAATTAAAACTTTAGCCTGATGATGGTGCTGAATGAAAAGTGAAAGTACAGCTTTTACAATCTTGAGGAGAACATGATTTCATTGCAATCCAATTTTGTGATTATTCACTCAAAATTGCAAATTTTAAGATTGTGGTGACATTTAAACAAAAAAGTCAAAGGTTCACCAGAGTCAGGAGGATTCATCCTCTGGGGACCATAAAAGCCTGTACAAACTTTCAAGACGATACATCTCCCTTAGCTGCTGCAATTTCAGCCTGGACCAAAGTGGTGACATTTGGGTTTAGTTTCAAAAGAAAACTTAAGACAGCTGTTTGGACTCATGAAATACATTGTTTGCTCCTCACAGTTAATCCTGTCAGTACAGTGCTGACCCACGCTGTTCACACTTTTTGTTTGTAGTAGTTATATAGCCTGGCAGATAGTGAGTTAGTTTTAACCTCTCTCTGATTGATCCGTCCCAGGATGCTCCACCACACAGCTGTGAATCACAAACCAGCTCTTATGCAATGATGAGCAAAGTAGATCTGGGTGGGGTGATCATCCGAGCAACTGAATCGTCAACAGCAATTGTCCGTTTGTATTGATGGTAATGTAACTGCTCAATACTTTCCAAACAGACACTACTGACTTCGTTCAGAGAGTGCTAGTGATCCGTCCACAGAATAAACTCCAGGCTATCACAGTGGAAGTTTGAGTTTACCAAAGCTTTCAAATTAAATTAGAACAGACAATCTCACAAACATTTTTTTATATGTATATTTTTATTAAAATAGCCAGTTCCAGTGTGTTGACTAGAAAGTAACATGGAGAACAACTTCACAATCCAGCCATCAGGTTTTGTACTGCACACTTTAGGATGCTGTTATGGTTATCATATTCAGCTATAACCAACAAAAAACAAGACAAGACAGCAAGTAAATACCTTGATTGGATGACCTCAGTCATGTCACCAAGAACCTGATTAATTTCAGCTGCTGCTAACATGGAAGAGATGGAAGATAAAGACCATGTGTGGACTGTGTCACTCATGCAAAGCAGCCACTTAAAAGTTCACTTTGAAAACTTGTCATGCAGCTAGTGTGCCTATGTGTTGCAGAACTGTTCTGCCTGGATGTGAATCCTGGACCGTCACATCTAAACCAATGATCAGTTTCGACACACTACTTTTCTTTTTATCCTTGGACGTTCTATGGAAATGATGCTGCTGCTGTCAACACCTTTTGGACTGGTTACTAAACCTCAAACAATAAGGCCTGTGCAGCATGTTTGAGATAATACAATTGACTGACTTATTAGCTACAGATCCACTGAAGAGTATTTCATTATAACTCTATAACTTGACATTTTGCATATTATTTTGTGCTACACTATAATTTGATGCATTTTTTAAAACTTTAATATTTGAGATCTACTTAAGATTCTCAAAGTTTATAACCCCTACAGCCATCATGTATGTTGGCAACATCTTTTGATGTATAAGGAGGCAAATTAAAACAAGGTCCAAACATACTCTAAGGCGAGTTTTATAAGCTCTTACTATAAAACAAACATATGAAATGCAAAAGGCTATTTTTTTTTCTTTAGCCAACGCATGTGGGCTTATAACTTTGTATCACTGACATACTACTACAGTATTCAGCCAATTCTTTTACATACATATACTATAGATGCTACTGGAAGTAAACAGAGTATATTTGCCATTCACACCATATAATTAGTTCTGGCAGATTTTTACTTGTTCATCCACTTAAAAAACAAGCATGACAAGCAGTTCTATCTTATAAGCTCTAGAACTTAAATCTAGCAAATCAAACATATAGAGATTGACGTGAGATTGATGTAAATTTCTAGATTTGTAACCCAGGGCAAAATATACTGCAGCCATGCTAGTGGTTTAAGCAAAGCTAAATGCTACAGGGGGCTAACATGCGCACAGTGATAATGCTAGCATGTTCATTTTTAGCACGTACAGTATATGTTTAACATCTTAGGTCACCATGTCAGCAGGCTAACATTTGCAAATCGGCATGAAACACAAAGCAGGCTTGTAGAAATGTAAAATTAAATTTGTAACGATTTGGTCACAAACCTATAGGCTATAAGAAAACATTTTGATGCTCATGGTCCTCTGGGAACCATGAATATCTGAGGCAATTTTCATGACAATATTTTCAATATTTGTTAAGATTTTTAAATAAACAATTTCAAACTCATCGCTACAGTTGCTACAGGAAAAATGACGGGATCACCAAACTCAGAGGGATTTATCCTCTGTGGACAATGAATGTCTACAAAATTGAATGTGAATCCATCCCATTATTGAGCTATTCCAGTCTGGACCAAAGTGGTTGACCAACCAGGCGATATTTAAAATCTGTATGTTAATCTCAACATACTGCACATATCAACACTGTAGCATACACACACGCACTTTTGATTATACATAGTAACATGTGATACAAATATGCATCTAGTAACAGATTCAGTTGCAATTAAGTCACAACTTCTTAAATTACCAGATGTTTCTGTTAAGTGTTGATATCTAGATTAATGTTAATTATTTGTATGATGATTTTTTTCTTATATACTTATAAAACTGTGACTGAACCAAGACAAAGTTTCTGCTGAAATTAACACTGTTGCAGAGGGAAAAAAAACACCAGATTAATTTAACCACAGTGACCAAAAAGATAGGGTTTTCAAAATAGTTTACTTCTGCATTTTACTGTCTCTTTTCTATCATGCTCATAAGGAAGACCAACAGGGACAGCTACAGATCCTACAGTTGTGCACATAGCCATTCTGAGATTTAAGCACTGCACCAAGGCAGCACAATGAAGCCTGGGAAAAAAAAGTAAGCTTGATTTCTGTATTCAAGCCCATTTTGTTAGTCGTCTATAATGATACTCACCACTTTGCATCTGCAAAGTGTGACTTAAAAAAGAAAAGTCCTTTGTGATATAGCAGCATTGAATTAGTCACAGTGCACCTCAAAGAATTATGAAGAGTATAGCTAGTACATGAAGGTAAAAACGTTGTCTAAATACAAGGACCAGTTACTACAATATGAAAATATTACATTTGCTTAAGAGAAACAATCCAATATGAAAAGGGAGGTGGGTGACAGAAGAGCATCACAGAGTAGGTAACATGAGTTTCTGGGTCTCTGGAGGAGTCTGGACGACAGCGAGGTGACACAGCACAGCATTACAATGATAGTCATACCTGAAGAGTTCTTACCCCCATTAGACAGGAAGGAGGTGATCTGCATTTTTCATGATCACTCCCACAAATCAACATCCTTAAATTCAACATTTGGTACAGGAAATAACACGATGTTTAAAAATGAGCGATAAAATACAAACGGGAACAATTATTTTCCCACAAATAAGCAATGCACAGATATACAATGTTCCCTAAAAAGTTATCATACATACTGTAACAACCTTCCTCTTTTCAAGTGCAAAACACAAACAGAACATTTGTACACACACTGACACAGAGACACTGGGCCTTCAGTTCATGAATTAAAGAGAAATTGTTCAGTTTCCTTCGATGTGTCTCTCAAGTATAAATGTCTGAGCTCAACATTGACTCACCTGCACAGCAAGTCAATGCAACGTGGAGCTAAAGAAATTGCTTCAACTGCCGTTTTGCATATAAAGTCTGTATAAAAATCAAGGAGCAATAGTAATAGGCTCGCTTCAAAGGTTACTACACCTACAGTGAGCTGAGCTGGAGAGTCTGGAGGAGTGAACGGCATGTTTGGTTGAAGTTTTTCCAGCTGAAATAAAGGCGGGAGGTAAAAACAGGAATACGGTTTGTTGACCCACGTTTACTGAGGTCTGATAACAGTGAAAGTGAAACACTGCAACGCAAAGCACGACTGAAGATGCGTATTGTCACTGCAGAGCCGGAAGATGGCATTTTGTACAAGCCTTTCATATAAAAAAAAGGAGTCATGTAAAAAACAGCAAATACCCAGATATACGTATGTATATACTCAACATGATGAAGAAGTATGACTGTAGAAAAATATATCGCCTATATCAAAGTCATTTAGCCAGAAAAAAAATCCAACAAGCAAAATGCAGAATCATTTTACAAAGTCGGAGGACCAAATTACACAAGGCATTTTGGTTTTAGAAAATTGTAGCAGGGCATTTTGCTTATCACTAGTTAAAATCTGGAAATGGGGGCAACGAGAATTTGGTTAAAATACTTTACCACAAACAAAAAAACACTCACAACATGTACATTAGTGTTGCCTAGTACTGTTGCTCTTTAACATGATGTGTTGTCAAATAATGTAGAATCAATGGGAATTAGTTATTGAGTCCCAAATATCTAGACTTTCAAAGTGCCCTCGTGTCCTTATTTGTCTGCACAACCATTTATTTCCTCTATTTCTAAAGGGCAAAGAAAATCTAAACACAATAAACCCCCCCTCCCACACAGTTTCAGGCATGTCATATCTGGCACAGTTTTTTCATTTCATGCTACAAAACAAATGACCAATTTCTCAAGTGTTTAAAGTCTTAATTCATTAAATAGAGCATGTTATCAAAAAAATGCGTATGGCATCATTTTAAAAAATGTGCAAAATAATTCTCAGTCTTAGCTCAGAGAGTAGAAAACATCACTTCTCCACTAATCAGCAATTCTTTTAAAACGAATTAACTGATTAACTGAAATAAAAACAGGATGCTTTCAATATCCTGCAAGTGAAATTGCAGTTTGTATCATATTGTTTAAAGCCCCAAATTTCAGAAACTGCTGCACAACACAGAAGGCAATCTGCACTGACTTTGTACAATTGATTTACGAGCCACTTGTGTAGAAAGAACTGTAGTAGCTGTTTTGTTATAATACAATGCTTTTTAAAAGACTTTTGTCTTGACTGGACATTTTTTACACCCAGTTGTGTTTTTTCCCAAACCTAACACAGACGATTTAGAGCAGATTGGCTGTACAGGGCTTAAAACTGTTATTTAATGTGCAGTAAAATGTCTCAGCCTTGAAACATAACAATACAGAGGAAGAGCTCACAGTGAATCAAGTAACGTTGTCTAATCCAACCCAAGCCTTCATAATAAAATAATGCATAGTCATGAGGGACTAGAGGTTCAGTAAAGACAATAAGGCAAAAGAAAAAACTTTCTTGACTCCCTCAGACTCCTTTAAATTAATACAATATAAAGTAGATTTGGCTTTAAGGTAAAATATTGTAAAAAGAAATTAGTCCCTTCCTTTATTCCTTTAACACCTAAGCTACAAAATAAAAGCCTATGCCCATAATGTGCCCATAGTTCCACCCAGTTGTTTCACAGTAACAGAAAAGAAATAGCTGGGCTCTATGTTCCCAACCAGATTAAATGAATGTTAAATGTTTCCACTACTGTATCATCTCAAATAAATAAAACAATGTGCTCTTTAAGAAATATCAGTCCATGCACCACACCAGGACTGTTGCATGCTGAACATTAAAGAATTTTTGTTGTTATTATAAAAAATGAACAAAAATAACACTTCTTTTATGAATTAACCACAACATTAATAGTGCACAGTTGGAGAAGGTCTGTTGTTTTAAAGCACATTATAACAGCAGGACAATACCTGCCAACCCACACCTCTGGTCAAAAAGACTGTAAATCATAGTGTATTAAAAAATGGTTTCAGCTCAGTGGTAAATGTGTTTATAACAAGCTTATTTCAGCGTATTAACCCATGTGCACATCTCTATTTCAAACCTGTGATACTTGGTAATACACAGGCTGCTACACGGAAATAAAACCAACACAGGACATTTCCGTAGGCGGTTTGTCTCTGTTGCAATATATTTTCAAAGTTAATGCTACTCACATACCTACTAGGCCCATGCTGCTCTATTGCACAGTTCCCATATAGGAAAACAACCCATATTTGTGTTAATATAAACCAAAAACAGTGTCTGAGGTCTTTGTGACAAATTTTTCTCTTGCTTGTGACATTTCAGTTTGAAAGCTAGTAAATGCATGGGAGGTAAAGTGCATTGTAATAACCTATGTGTTGCTACATGTGGTGGAGCCGTCATAATGGTTTTGTGGATGAGGACATTAACACTGAACCCTTTCCATGTTTGTTCTGCATGCATTTGTGATTAATGGCAACTGTATTTGTGTGTGTGGCTGTGGATGTAAACGATCAGAACAAAAAGCAAGAGGCATCAGAAAAAAAGAAGTGAGATATCTGAGAGTGATGTTAGATCTATGCAAAATATTGGCACATTATCTTATAAACAGTAAACTGAATGGGGATCATCCAGTTTTTTGTCTCTTGTTTCACAGCGTTAAAAGTGCACTAATTGCCAAACACACCAACATTTTCAAGTTGTAAGATTTCTTATGTCTTTCTTCTGAAATGTGCTGCACTCTTTTGTTTATGTTCTTTAATGCCACTCTGTGGTAACACTATGCTCTCCTGACCCTAGACCTGCGTCTCCACACCGTTAAGTTTAGGCATCAGGATACGAGGCGTCACCCCAGAGTTGAGGTCCCTCTCGAACTCCAAAAGCTGGCCCATGAAGTTTAGATTTGGGGACACCACAGGACGACGGCTCCGCACGTATTTGTAGGCATCTGTCATTGTCATGAGAGTGTGCTTCATAAGATAGGCGATGACAATGGTTGCAGAACGGGACACGCCTGCCTGGCAGTGTACCAACACTCCCTGTCCACTCTGATATGCCTCTTCTGTGGAGGAGAACAACAAAACAGATTAGCTCAGAAGCCCAGAAGTAGAAGCTCTCTGTATTTTGGCCAGCTGGGATCTGTAAATACAGATCATCTCAACATTACAAATGTCATTACTGACAATTATAACATATATTAAACAAATTCGACAACAGGTATCATGATCCTAAATCAAGAATAAAAACCAGAATGTACAATACTAAAATTCATTCTCCTACTTTCAAAAGCTCCATTAAACATCAACGGTTGTATTTACCCAACCTTCAGTTTAGGGATACAATATTAAGCTGACCATCAACACCTAGCTCAGCTCTGGCGACTGGTGCATGCAAACACTGAGCAAACCAACTCTAACATCAGTTGATTTCAGAATACACCATGCCTTCATTACACTTCCTGTAAGACAAATAAGTCCTAATTGTTAAAACACATACAAGTGTTACTGATATTAATAACTGCCTAAAAAGTAATCACATTACTTTAACACAGTTACTAAGGGTCAGTTTATACCTTATTCAAACCTACTTATGGCATGTTGTCTGACCATGTGGGAACTCGATAGTTGCTCTGAATGCATTCGAAGGTGGAGTGAAAAGTCTACCATCAGAGAAAGGGCAGACATAATATTTTTTTTAAATATTATTTTAAAAACAGTCGCTCCAGGAAGACATTTATAGTGTTGCACTTGGTTGTTCACATTAAAAGTTACAGAAATAATTGCATAACAAATCAAAGAGGACTACAGAGAGAAGTTCAAACTCAGTAAACTAATCTCTGCACAGCTCACTAGTCACATTATGAAGTGGGTGTGAATGTTCTGTACAGCATAACACACAAACACAGTGCATATCAGAGGTTGGACTCTCACCAATAAACTCAAAAACCTCCTCAAAGTACTGTCTAAGGTTTTGTTTGCTGTTGTCAGTGGCTGGCAGCCTTTTGTAGCGCAGTCCAGACTTGACATGGTAGAGGGGCAGGTGTGTGGTCACGTTGACCACGTAGCCAATGTTGAGGCGCAGCAGCAGGTCCAGGTCTTGAGCATCTCTCTCGTTCCCAAGAAAAAGGAAAGGCAGGATGGGACTTATTACAGCATTCTCTGCATCAGGAGTCATCACAGTCTCATCGGACAGAGATGCCGGCAAAGAAGAGGAGAGTGGCAGAGAAAGGTGCACTAGAAGACAGAGAGAAAGAGTGGGGAATCGTGTGAACATAACCTCATTATAGTTTAAACTACTGCCTGTAAACATAAAAGGAAAATAATAAGACTTAAAAATGTAATGCAAACAAAACTTGATGTAACTAAATCACCAATGAAATCACTAAATCTAAATTGGTCATTAGGCTGAAAGCTAATTAGCAGCAAAGGACGGGAAATGAGCACTGATTAATTTATAACATAAATGAAACAACTTGCTGAGATCTAAAGAACCTCCCAAATGTGAGCACATCTGTCAAAACACTACAAATTATTTAACACTTCAAGAGGAACAGCTTCACAATCATGACAGCATATACCAGACACTATACTGTAACTGCATTCAACGTAATATGACCCAGTTTTATGTCAGTGATTGTAGCATAAATAAAGTTACTTCATTTATAAATCATATATATTTTAGCACTTGCACAGGTACATTGTACAATATTCTTACTTCTGCTGTTCTCCTCATCTTGTTCTCTGTTCAGGGAATTCAGGGCCAGGTGAAGTGACTGTGCCGACGGCAGAGTGTGTCCTCCCTCCCTGTCTCTCTGCCAAGGTTTAGGTTTGATGAGTGTGGTGGGGGCGGAAGGTGGAGGTGAAAAGGACACAGGTGATGGCGGGGAGGCAGAGCGAGGAGAGGGTGAATGAGGATATGCTATGTCTTCATCTTGTTGCAGACTATCGCACATCCCACCATCTTCTGCTTTATTCAAGAGCCTCTTCAGTGAGTTCCGGCCTTCTTCATACCCAGATCCAGACCTGCTGCCTATAAAATCAAGGGCAGCCATTTTGCCCTGCTGAAGTCGCCGTCGGCCAGCGTGGTCTGTAAACTGAGACTGCGCATATTCCTGGAGGTTCTGACAATCTAAGACAGCAAGGCCAGTTGCATTACTGCCATTTTGGACTTGGCCTGCACAAGTCCCGACTCCCGCTACCATTCCGGCACAGTGATTCTTTTGGGGTTTAGAATGGGTCATCTTCTTGGCCAGCTCTTCAGGCCAGATAGTACGCACACTGTAGTCATCATCATCAGCTTGGAACATACCCATAGGATGAGCTGCTCCAAAGCCTCTTCCTGGGGGTTTTCCTCGGCGGGGGTTGAATGTCACCACTATTGGGTCGCTGCTGCAGTAGCTGCATGTGGAACTACCAGTCTGAGAGGCTTTGGGGTTGCAGCCTGTGACACAGCTCTGTATTGCCCGGAGTGGGGCTGACGTGGACAGTGGGGTGCAGGGCAGACATCCCCCCACCAGTTTTTTGCGAAGGATAGCCGGACTGTCAAAGTTTCCAGCCTCACCGGAGCAGGAGGCACAGCGGAGAGGTTTGAACAGGCTTGCTCGGCAGTCAGACACAGTGCTGTTTGAAGAAGAGGTGTTGGAGGTGGAGGTGGTGGAGAGACATCCACCCAGATTTCTCAGGCCCATTTCTTTGCCTCCTCTCTTCACTGCTCCAACATTGTGAACACAGGAGAATGAGGTGGAAGAGCTCCCGCCGCCACCTTGGCAGTTAGCAGAGTGTGCCTTGCACCCTCTGCATCTTACCAACCTCCAGCAGCCACAACTGAATGGGTGGGTGCAGTCGATGGTGCAAGTATGGTCAGGGCTGGGGAAGCCTCCGGCGCGGGAGGAGCAGGGGGAGAGGGGCAGACCATGAAGAATGTGGGAGTGGTGATCCCTTGTGCGGGGCGGGTGTGGCTGGCTAAGTTGTTGAAATAAGACTGGGACATGGGTGGATTGAGAGGGAGGGGATGAGGGATAATTGGAGTTTAGAATAGATGCATGGGGCACGGGGACAGCGTTGTGGTGGTGGGACTGACTGTGACTGTTATGGCTTTGATGGACAGTTCCCAGTTTGGAATTCTTCTTGTGACTTAAAGAGGAAAATTCATGGTCGTTCTTGTTAAGAAAACTAGTGTTTTCCTTCTCCTTTTCACTCCTGAACTTAGGCTGCTGCGCCTGAGCAGGGATAAATTGTAGGACCCCTCCAGGAGAACATAACAACTGACTATGGCGACTTCGCTGTGACTTGTGTTCGGCTCCACTTGGCTTCCCTGCAGTTCCAGTTTTCTCACTCTGTCCTTGATCCAACTGTGAAGAGACACATTTCCCTCTGCCACCTTTTACACTTCCGTTGTGCCCTAATGAGTTGCTTAATCCTGCTACCCGTCCTCCTTTGTCCACTGTCACCCTGATATCAATAGTATGTGTGTGAGAGGGCAGCCGTGGGCCGAGAGTTACTGTGCCATTGCTATGCCAGTGACTAGGGATGTGTTTGCCACTGGCTGGGGTGACAGGCTGGTCGCCCTTTAATTTTTGAGCACGGGAGAATCTGCGCTTGCATTCCAGAGTCAGAGATTTACAGGAAGGTGAATAGAAACGGGACTGAGAAGGGTGGAGATGAGCATGGTGGATGCCTTGTCCATTGGAGGAGGCTGATAGTTGAGAGGAATGCTGTGGGATGGTTTGTGGAGAAGCCTCACACAGAGTTAAGTTTTTGGGGCGCTGAATGACCACTATGCGCTCGTCAAGAGGGAGGGGAGGCATCTGGGTTTATCCAAAGCTATCCATCGGAGAGGAATAGACAGAGAAAGAGAGCGGTCAAGACAGGACTGTAATTTTACTGAAATTAAAAGTTTGGGGCACACTTTACATTTCATCAGCTAAGATACTAACAGCACATGTTGATGCAACATTAGCAACAACACTGCATTGCAGCTCTGAAATATTTATATGATACAGTGCAGACGTACAGAATAATTGTGAGCCCAGCTGGTTTGTATTTAGATATAAAGTAGTATGTTAGAATACTGTGTAGTTATATTTACTCAAAATGTACTTAAGTATGAAATATAAAGTAAAACCCCAAATCCACCACGATATTCACAACAACAATAGATTTTTATGTTTTGCATATCTTTGTAAGTCACCTTTAAGGTGTCTTTTTCATACCAAAACATATCAAAAACAAAGACAAAACCAACATCCAATAACCTCGGTTTTTCACGTCACATATATTTCCTTTGACATTTTCTGCAAATGAAAGGAGAAACGAGAAAATCCACCGAGGTGCATGTTGATGTGAATGGATAGCATCGAAGTAATTACATTTCCCCGATCCATCTGAACATGCACTTCACAGTCTGCTACTTGCTTATACCAGGGCAACTCACCATACATGTAATGCTCATTTATATTTATAGGAGTTTGACATTTTTAATATATATTTACACTGTTTTACATCAATATCACTGTCATTAGTGTTTAAAATTCAACATCTGAAGGCGCAAGAGTACGCACCTGTTTGCTGTTAGCAGCAGATAATCCCAGCTAATCCTGATGGCGGTGAGGCTTCTTAAAAGCTCAGTCACAAAAGCTGCATCAAATGAGCTGCAACAATCGTCATCTCTCTGAGGAGCCCTCATTCTTAACAAGACGCATTCGGTCACATGAAATAATGAGCCATGTCTAGTCATAGCTGATGTAAAAACAGCTAAATATACTGCAGCAGTGGGTGCTCAGCCATAATTGATCTTTTACATGCTGAACTACATGCCCAGCATGTGAACGCTTGTGTGCTGTGGGCTGTTTTATTTTTTATTAACCTTTGTAGCTTGTGACAAAAATCTTTTTGCATTGCTGTTTTTGCACTGCTTCCTCTCAGAAAACTGCTAATGGATCTGTGGGATTCTTTTCTTTAAAGTAAAGTTTTGTTTAACGCTGGAGAGCCATGGGATTATCTGAAATGAAACACTTCCTGCCCCTGGCCATCTAGCCTGTTCATTCTGCCTCTGGTTTAAACCAAATTAACTGAATCCTCTGGGTCATTTATAAATGAGCATTTGTCCAGGCCATGGTATAAACAGAAGGTCACCACATACACAACAATACAACTGGAAAGAAAGCTTTCTCACCATGACACAGCAAAAGATTACAGCAGAGTGTAGCTCATAAATATGCATGTTGTAATAAAATACATACAGAATATTTTTGTACTATTAAATTGGCTTTATGATTAATGTTATTAGTGTTGGTACAGTTGCCAAAGGACTTATATGAATTTTTTTATTAATTCGGCTCCAAAAAGTTCAGATGAAATATTACTGTAAATCCACCTCCTGATAAACACACTGTTAAATACAATCAATCTGAGATGTTCAGTGCACCCAGGGGTTGTTTGGTTGATGAAGTACTGTATTATACTTTTTGCCACACAAACAGAATGTAGGGCTAGAGCATAGGGGTGGCTATTCAGGTCAGTTGGGAACATGTTAGCATGCTAATGTTAGCATTAAGCTTGCAGAGCAAAGCAGAGTTCTGTTTAAAGGCGAGCAAGAGACGTCCCAGTTGAGAAAAGAAAGGGCAGTTGCCAACGCACTTGTCTGTGCAGCTTTGTTGTCTGTTGAGATTTTTTTGTATCCCTGCCTTGTGTTCAATGAATTGCTCGCCTTGTGATTATAGAGTGTAGAAAGCAGCAGTTCTTCACTGGTTGAACGTGGCTGACAACAAAATCTGAGGCATACCTTGGAAATGTATATGACTAATAATTGTACTCAATTTAGGAAGCCAATTCAGATTTCAAAAATACATATTTTAGAGATGGCAATGTAGTCTATTAAGCCTATTAAGGAGAACTAGACTAAAATGGCACAAAATTCAAGCTCATGAAATTTGCTCAGTGGCATATGTTCTTACTATTTCCTATTGGCTCCTGAACACTGAATAGCACAAAAATAAAATGTTCCTACAGCTCGTCTAGAATGAGATTGTAACACATGATTGATTAAAATAGTCTTTTAGTGAGTTTGTGATGCTGTTTACCATTTTATAGCCACACTTTCACTTAAATGTTCTAAAATTCAGTTCACATTACAAAGCAACACACCATCATATAACTGAGGTGCAAAGTCAGAACCAAACAAGAAACTGGTACATGACATATTGTATTCACACAGTGTTTGTTAGGGTGGATTTTCATTTTAAGCTTGAGCTTTTCAGGATTTAATGATCAAGAATCACCCAGGGAGTGGAGGACCAGGAAGTTAAAACTGGGAGGAACAGACACTGTGGACGACACTGGCTGACAGAAACCAAGTAGATAGAGATAGAGAAAATACAGGGGGACAGATCATAACGTGACAATGTAAACCATAGACTACAGGGTAGGAAGGAACTTGTCAAAATAATCTGGCGATGTCTTCAGTTCCAGCACAACACAGTTACCGACCCATAGAGAAAGCAAACCACGCTCCAGTGTCCCCATGCTCACATCCACGCGCAGAGTCTGGTGATGGTATCCTCATCTTTTTTTTTTCCTTTTTCAGCCTTGCCTGTGGTGGAAGGGGTGGGGGTTACATTGACCCAGTTTTATCATGGTGGAAGTCACTATCACTCTGATCATTTTCCTCTCACACACTGTAAACTGAAGGCTTGCTAGTGGCATTTTCACTCAGTCACCGTCATAGCTTCAGCACACAGTAAAAGCAGCACAGCACAGAGAGTAATGGAAAATACTGAAGCAAAGTACAGCCATGATATGTCTTGAATTTTTACTGTTACAGGTGAACAAATTTCTCAGCAACAATAAGGTAACAGAGGCACTACTCCATACCATCTGAAGGGCTAATTAGTGTGACCATAAATTACTACACATTACTACAGTCAATGTGCATCGGGAATTAAATAGCAAAACTAAATGGTAAACAATAATCTGCTATGTCATTTTCATCTGGGACTGTTTGACAACATTCTGGTAAAACACTCTTCCTAATCTTCCTAATTAAAGATACACTAAGCAAATTTTTCAGTAGAAATATGTTTCAAAGCTTCACTTTGCAGTATATGTATAGTGCACTAGGTTTCAGAGTGTAATTGTGCACTTTTTATTCCTCTGCTTCACAAAGGTTGTACCTAAACATACAGTATTGAGGTAAATTACTGTTGAAAATGAATTGATAAAAATGTGGTTACCAACATGATTCACCTACGAGAAGAGAACTGTAAAACTGTGTGAGCAGTTTTGATTAAGATGTTAATTAAAATTGTGTTTAATTAACTATGTTTCTGTGAAATTAATCTGTCTTTAACACATTAATACAATCTGATAAAATGCTACCTTCTCTGCTGGCAAACTACATGCTGAGTGCTGTTATGTGTGTTTGCAGTAATTGTCTTTCAGAAGTGAGTCTATTTCACTTGGAATTACAACCAAATAGTACAAAATGTACAAAGTGTATAGGCTTGTTTGATGCTTGTCAAATTAGGAAACTGTTGCTTGCATGATCAAAGAAACAGACTTTTCAGCTTGAGATTTGACAGTTTTCATTATCGCCCTCTTGTTAATAGCTTCTACTGCCAGATAACAGATTGCCTCTGAGGTGGCAGCCAGTCTGACAGCTCAGATAAAAAAGAAAGAAATCAGAGAGCAGAATGTTACTGTAAAGTAGCAGAGCAGAGAGACAAAGGGAACTGGTGCATTATTGAATAAGAAATGTGTAGTTAATGTAGACATGTTGAACTGAAATTTAAGGAGCACATAGAAACTTCAGCAGATTAATGTAAAAACTAGCATGAAGACGTTATTCTGTACAGTCAAAACATCTAAGTGAGGTTAAGAACAACCAAAGCACTATTTTGTATGAGGAGAGGTTTTATAAAAGGAACAAGGAGGAACTATTTGTTAATTAGAGTGTTACTGACCCGCTGCAACCTAGCAAACATCCATCCATAGATACAAGTTACATCCTAAACCTATTGAGTGTCAATACTTCAGAGATACCTCATTCATAAGTACTGAGCCTCTTACATTTGGCTGAATAAATAAATGTTGCAGGATGGACCTAGGAGAGGAAAAGGCTCATGCAAATGTACTTGCATGATTTGGGATGTATTAATATTTAAGGAAAGGGCTAACTTATGCTAAGCTTTGCAATCACGTTAGCTGCTTCAGAATTTTGAGGACATGAAAGTGTAATGATGATAAGAAATATTTAAAAGACCTAAGTACCGTTCAGTTCCAGTTAGTGAGGGCAATGTGAGGGGAGGGGTGGGAGGATCAGGTCGCCCTCCCTCAGCTCACTTCAACCCCATGAGCAGAATAAAGATAAGAGCTTTCCAGTCACAGGCTGGAGCCAGAAAGAGGGAAACTAATGTTTTTCCGGATGATTGAACATTTTCCCGAGCACCTGAGTAAACCCTGCATCATCATTATACTTTCAATCAATTCATTTCTTCTGCTTAGTACCTAAACAGAAGATAGGTAATGTTTCTTCAAGCAATACTCCATCACAATAACTTCATATGGTGTGCACAATACAAAACTATATATTGTGTCTTGGACAGACAGTAAAAACAACATAGTGTGTGCTGATGTGCATAAAATGATGGGGCCTCACATATAGGACACGACGCCAATGTAAGACTTGCAGTAGAGAGTAAACTATAAAGTATATCACTGCACAATAACAGTAATCAGTCAGAGTGCAGATTTTGGCAGCGTGGTGTACAGTCCATCTCCAGCTACACAGGTGGGGCAGTGAGTGTTTTTGGGAGCAGATGGTTGTCTGGCTATGCAAGATTGATGGCAACCTTACCATTCCTTCTCTCAACCTTGGCTTTCTGCAGCTCCTTCATAAAAAAAAAAAAGCACCTGACAGCCGAACACCCACACAGCCGAGTGGACAACAGTGGAGCAAAAAACAGGCAATAATGTGAGCGTGTGCTGCTCAATTACTGTCTTGTAAAATTGCTTGCGTTACAAAATCTCTTCCACTGCTGCATGAAAAAGATTCTCAAAATAGTTGATGGCAGGAAAATTAGTCGTCTGAGTCATTTGTTTCCAGAGGCTGATAAGCTGCCGTTTCTGTCAAAGGACAACACACATCTCAACATCTTTGATCATGTTCAGCTCTGAGTTGGAAAGAAATGACAGAAGGTGGTTCACTTCTCAAAGGGTCACCTTTGATTATTTTGGTATAAAAGGCATATACCATTCGATACCTATATCTATATCTATCTATATATATATATACAATAAATCATAAGTTACACAAAACTGGTTTGGGTTGTGTCTGTGTCCAATGTATAATTGTGTTACTGGCCTGCAAACCACCAGGTCACATGTGTACTCCCTTGAAACCTTTCAAATTTCTACTCATTAGTTTAACTTGACCATTTGAGTGCCAATCTGAAAGGAAAATAATTGGAATAATTCTCATCATAACTAATTTAATGGTGAGACATAATGATTGTACATGCTGTGACCTGAGTTAAAGAGCATTCAGCTCTTAGCAAATATTGGACGCACGAACAAAAAGAAACACTCTCCTCGGCTCACACGCATGTTCATATCAGAAGAAGCTAATTCACAGATCAGCAGAGATGCAGCAAATTGTAAGATTATCAGGATTTAAACACTCAAACCTGATTTGGCATCACACCTTAACAAGCAAACATTGGGAAATAGACTCTCTGATGTATTGCTAAACACTGAAAATGCATTTGGCCAACCACCAAAGCTTTGTGGGAAACATTCAATTTGGAAAAACAGCACAGACAATCTAATGAGCTGACATCTACATGTAAGACATTAAAGTGCTTTGACACTGGTGTCACAGCACCATGTAGAGTCACTAAGGTAAAAACAGGGTTACTTGTACTTGTACACGAGGACCGGCAGCACAGAGTGAGGCACCTTCTGCCCATCACAAATACGATGTGAATGATAATGACTGTTGAAGCACCCTGTACAGATGGCAGCTTGCCCAACTGTATGAAAATCACCTTTGAATGAGACGTTTAACCTGAAATAGTGAGGGTGTCATAAGCAGGGCCCTCATGTTAATGTGTGTCATTACGTTAGTGTCTTTTATTTCTTATCAGCTTTATATTCATTACAAATCCAATTATTAATTACTTATATGCACTTGGCAGCACTCAAAATGAATGTAGTCACATTGTAAGACATGTTGTAATTTACGCACCCAAGTTTGTTACAGTAAAAGTGTGAAACAACAGGAAACAAATGACCATGTGAGGTAAAAAAAAATCTGTGTGGTAAAAGAAAATCACTCACCTAAGAAATGAACAGTGAGGTGGGCTAGTCAAGTCCTTATGACTCACAGGCTAATCAGGCTTAAGTCACACATCTAATGATGCAGGATTTACTTGGGACAAAGGAAATGACTTGTAACTCTGCTCTGTGTGATGACTTGGTTGTGACTCAGATGCCCAAATGCGTGTGTGTTTTATCAACACTGGCACGATAATGGTGCAATAATGACACGCATGACTGAATGCTGTGTTTAAGAATCCCTAAATGCGACTTTGCTGCATGCCTAAAATTATGTGTATTTGATGCAATAATCCTAAATTACTTCCAATAAATGTTTAAATTGATTGCTAATCTGCGTTAGCATATTGCTAAATGTATTTTCCACTGGAATCTGTTTATTTTCACTGTCTCATCAGAACTCACACCACTACAGGCTAGTGAGGGGAAGTCAAAATAATTACATCACCTAATCTCCACAGTCAGCGAACAGAAAGTGATGTAAGCAGGAGCACAAACCGGCCAATCAGTGGGAAGCATTATAGGAAATTCAGCAACTCCTTCTGTCTCTCCACTGCTCTGTCAGACTGATTTAACACTGGGACGAAGACCTGACTGTCAGGATGTAGAGTAGCATAACCCACACACATCCAAAGCGAATCAGTTTTCTTTTCATTTGATAATTTTATGAGTGAAAAAATTAGAGTGTGGCATGAGAGATGCAAAGAGATATTGGTTATAACTCTCACATACTTTTATCATGACAAACTAATCAGTTACAGATACTACCTCTATTAAAACAATGGCTTCTATTAATGCTTATGCAGAAAGTTACCCCAGCACAATGTATTGGAACTATGTAAAGTTCACATAGTAAGGAAGGAAAGTAACTTCTGTCCATTTCAATAAAAAAGCCAAAAAATTACTTAAATCTTAAAATAGAACACTAAGAATAGAGACTTAGAGATTGTGTGGTACTTTTGGCTTTGAGCTCTCTGTCACATGTAGATAAGAGGAGCCATAATAGGCTTTGAATATATTTTGAAATCTTTAAAGAATTATCTCCTGAAAAAGCACATTGTCACGGTTATTGATTGCTGACTGTGGAAATCCCGTATCTGAACACCACCAAAATATACGATGCTTGTGCCAAAGCATGCTCTGCTGGACCCTGCAAACACACAGTCAAAAAATACAGCCAGGTGGTAACAACAAAATGATTGAGATTGATCTGTAAAGGCAGCAACTGAACAAACACTGAGCGCTTCTGTGTGTGATCTCTGGCAGCATTTGATCATTGTTTGTTTCAGTGTGTTTTGCTCTGAACCAAGGAAGCAGAAAGTGGAACTTCAGACATTCGGAAACTTGTTGGATTAAACAAGTACACAGGGTTTCTCGTTGTGCATTACACAGTCCCCAAACCATTTTGTCTCCTGCCCATGTTTGCCCTCAGAAAAATAACTTCTAACTTACAGAAGATGGTCTGACAGTATGAGTGTGCATGAAAACAACAATACATGAAGCCCTGAAGCTGTGACAGCATCTCCCTCAGCATCATAGTCGGCCTGCAGCATCAACAATTAAAACAAGGAATGCTTAATGAAATGATCATTATTCATGTTTGGAGATTTGGGTTTCTGACATAGCAGAACTTTTTATCTCACTAAACTCCAGTCACACATTTTGTTGTGCAGCCTGCTAGGTGGCCTGTACATTTACTTAAACTAGCCTCTTAGCCTGCGTCAAGCCCGTTCACTTTTTTAACTACTACTAACCACTTTTCAGTGTTTTAATTTAAACTCTTTGATTTGGTTAAATTATGAGATGTAATACAGGGATATGAAACTAGCTATAAAGTATGTATATATTTAAATGACCCTGATCTCCTGTATTCACATAAATAAATTTGGATGAAACATACATTTAAATATATTAAATCTTAGTGAAAACATCAGTTTAATCTCATATTGTCCATTTTTAAATATTTCTACACTTTAATCATGCTAAATGGATCATTTTTATGTCAGTTCATTAGCACCACAGAACATAACTTCTCTTTTGCAGCCCACAAGTAATTCATCCATTGTGTACCTGCCCGTTCCTATTCAGACGTTTTCTCACTCTCTCATTCATCTTCTCACGTTATAGACTCAGGTGTCTATAAAGTGTCTGAAAATGCCAAACAGAGAGAGAGAGAGAGCAATTTGAATATGAAGTAAATAAGAAGTCATTTTGGACACAACCAGAATAGTGTGGGGCAGTAGACTATTGCAGCGTGCACTGGGTAATGGGCAGTGAACCAGGACAGGTCACTAGTCCATCAAATGGCCCACATAAACAAACACAGCTGAATCTGTAGGCAATTTTGAATTTCTAGTTTCCCGACCTGTATGTCCATCAACTGTAGGAGGAAACTGGAGCACTGAGAGAAAATGATCAAATAGCCAATTAGTTCATTGACAGAAAAAAATTGGCAAATACTATGATAACTGATAAGTAAATTTTTCAAGTGAAATGTTTGCTGGTTCTCAAATGTGAAGATTTGCTGCCTTTCGTTCTCTGAAAAGAAAAATCTGATTAGATTTTTTGAATGTTACCTTTGCAATCATGTAGAATGTAACATCTGATAACCAACATCAAATCTTTGTTGAGAGAATCAAAGTCAGTTTAATCATTGTTACACTGAAACAATGAACCATCACATGGCTGTCCATGTTTGTTTTTCTACCTCTGTATAATGAGGATCTGAAAACCAACATACAAACTTAAAGCAGCTTCAAACTGTGAGCTGCACAATTGGATGATCTCAGCGTGGTGTGCACTACAAGTGACCCTATCATATTACCGAGCCATATTAGCTTTAAACTGGTTTGCACATTGCTGGCTAAAACGTCTCCCTGCAAATGCACTGCAGTGATTCTCCTGTGCACATCATCTGTGTTGCTTGCAAAGGTACCATCTGTTCAACCTGTATGCCTCATACCAACCACAGTTTAACTCTAGTTTTTTTTTACTTTTTGAAAAATGAAGCACCTTTAGTAGGCTTCAAGCATGAATACAATGAGTGCTTAATTTCCAGATGGAGCTTCCCAAATCACTCTTATCCATCAATTAAATGTGGGTATGCACGCTCCTTCATCTCTGTCCATAGCAGAAACATCATTTTACTTTAACTACTTTCTGTTGTCCACTGATGATATAGGCAGACACTTGAGGCTTGATTATGAAAAGTATGTCAATAAATCACTGGCTGTTGCTCAAAAATAATTTAAAATGTGCTCACGTGCTGCATCACCTCTCCTGTTTTGCCTCTCATCAGCACCACTACAAGCATAAACAAACCAGCTATAAATAATGACAATCTTCCTCTGCATTGCTGTTTCTAGGGCTATTCTGTAATGGAAAATCTGTTAACTCCTTTTTGATAAGGTCGCTAGATGGCGCACTCTCTAGTTTTTATGTATTTTTAAACGCATCGTCGTAGCCCAGTGTTTGAACCTTTGCCACAATAGGAAATTAAAGCTGATGTGGGAGACAGGCCGCGAGCCACCAGCCCTGTACCCTCACTTACTCACATTGATCAAGTGTAGACATGCACAATTAGGGTTCATATAATATTCTATAGTTGGCATCTTTATATATGTGCAGTTATTTATCTCAGTAAATAGATACACGCCGCTTGCAGCGACAAACAATCCTGCTGCTGTTGACATCCTTTGGGGAGAGGCGAGGATGCTGTGTTTGGTTTCAATACGTGACATCAATTATAGTGCAAATTAAAATGCACGAGACGCATCATTCAGGAGGCGATTTGTCTGTGCTGCAAGCGGAACCTGACCAACACGATCCTGTGACAGCACTGAACACAGTCTGCTGATGGGGGGGGGGGACTCGCAGGCTGCAGGCCGACCGCCACGATAAGAAACTAAAAAGAAGAAAGATTACTTACATCAACAGTGGCAGTCCCGTAGTGTGTTCATCATTTAAGCGCAGCGGAATGAGACATCCTGATGTCTGTAGTGCTCCGAGTAGCACGACCCGATGTGTTGGTATGATCCAGATGTGTAACACCTTCCCTGCCAGCTCGTTTGTTCGTGTATTTCAAAAATAGAAGGAATCATAAAAGACCTCGTTGGAGTACAGGCTGCACAGCACTGCCGGACTTATAATAAACTGATAAATAAATAAATAAATGTGATCGGAAGTGCTTGGCTAACTCAGCTGGCGTCACGTCGGAGCGTGTGTCACTCTGAGCTGCGATGCGTGTGTGAGGAGACACTATGACGGGGAGGTGGGCTGTATTGTCTCTGCTGTGGATGACATCATCCCAGACCAATGGCGAAACACAGGGGATGAAGGGCTCAGGGGCGAGCACGCAGCACGTGCGAGCTGCTGGGGTGAGGAAGAGGAAGAGGAAGAGGGGGATGCTGATGAATACCGACTTATTCACACACAGTTTATATCGCACAATGATCAACAGTGGGCTACAACAGATGATCACCAGTGCTGAAATCTAACAAGGTGCATTTAGTCAAGTATCCAACCAGTAGTGGAAACTGAAGTAAAACTACAAATATATTCACGTAAAAATACTTCATTACAAGAAGTTCTGCATTCAAAATCATATGAGTAAAACTAATATAAGACGTGTTTATAACAAAGTACCACTCTGCAAAAATCAGCCCCTGATATTATATGACATTATTACAGTGTGCATCAGCAGCTGAGCACCATTTCAGTGCTGTAGCTGTTCAAGGTGGAGATCTGGACCTAGGACGTTTTGTCCAATGGGACCTTAGTGGTCAATCTCCTCCAAAAGATCATAATATATTAATATAATTTTATTTTTATATTGTTTTGCAGACTTTCATTTTATAATATTAGCACATGTGGGTGCTAATGTGGGTATTTTTATATTATAATTGACTCTAGGGTTAGTTGAGGCTCAACTTCTCCTGGCCATATGTTGGAGTATCCCAGGACAAGACATTGAACCCCCAAGCTTTCCAAAAAACCCCAGTGACCAAAGCTGCTTAAAATTGGGAAGGGTTGCTTCAAGAAAGACATCTGGCGTAAAAACCTGTGCAAAATAAATGTGTTCAGACTTTGATCCGCTGTGGCATCCTCAATGGGATAAGCTGAAAGAAAAAAAAAACTGTGATGCTAAATGGTTAACTTTAAAAAGAACAGACCTCACTGTAGGTCTCTCAAGCTGGTTCACCTCAAACTAACTTCTATATTCATACATCTGATTATCTAAGCTTGCTCAGTGGAGTCATCAACAGAGAACTGGTGAAACATTACCAAGTCTCATCAAGTTTAGCTACATTTAAACTTCAGAAATGTGTGTGAAATGAGTAGTTCATCGTCTTCATATTGTCAACTACAACAACTACAACTGCTGTAGTACAAACAGGACCCAGTAATTGTGGTTGTTGCATAAAATTTAATAAAATATAACAAAATACAGCAATAGAAATGTGCAACATTGCAGTAGGGCTATCGCCATAAAGAACAAACAAATCAAATTAACTCATCCATAGACCCACAAAATAAACCAGTAATGTGCACTGACACATAAAAGACACTTAAATTCCAAATCAGTCCCCACGAGTGCACAACTCAACACAGTGTTAATTGGCTTAAAACACAGGAACAAGTAAATTTAAGTCCTGTACCACATGTCTAAAACAGATGTTTTAATGTTCTAATAATCTGAAAAAAACAAAAGACGTTGTTAGTTTCCAGCAACAATGGAAGGACACTGTTGAATTTCTAAACACGTCTCTAATCTCTTTATGTTTGATTAGGAAGTTACCTCATGGTCTGTTGCCAAAGTTCTGTTGATTCATCTGGTCTCAGGAGGAAACAATTACACCTCCTGTAAGGCTGCTGACCCAAAACAGATCCTGTGCTGTGGATTAAGTATGAGCTGTTCAAAATATTTACTAATTATCCATCTATCCATTCACTATAACTGCTTATCAGTCAGGGGGCTGTGGGGGGGCTGGAGCCAGCAGCTTATTAATTATATTAAGGCACAAGGAAATGAAAATATCAGGCAGTAGGGGACAGTATCATCAACAGAAAAACAATGAAATTGATCATTTGTTTAAATGTTTAAAACAACAGTAATTAGCTTTTTCATGACCACTTCCTTTTTGTGTTTGTCACTCACTGTCAATAGGAGGAGGTGTATGTTTCTTTGTGTCACTGACATTGAAATATTTTCCATAATCTTAAAGTGTAGCAAACTAGTGTAAAAACATTAAAGTAGGATGACTTTTCAGGTAATGTGTTATCTGTTTTGTTATCTGTTTTTTGTTGAGATCGAGATGAGAACATTGATGGCATGCCACCTCCGTCTACACTATATGTTGTGCTATGAACTTGATGAACACAAACTGAGTCTCAGGACTGATGCAAAAGAAAAGAAAGTAACAACATAAGGAATAAGACGTTCTGCAGCTTCATCTGCTTCCACCTTTTTTTCAAAACAGTATTCAGTCCTCTGACCTTCACTATAAACAGCAGGAGTGACCTTTAATACAAACCCTGGCGAGTTGACAGAGTGTGTGACTCCTTTCTCAGCTCTCATACATGCCATATAAAGAAAAATCAAATTTTTTAGTTATTGTGCAAAGCACAAGGTAATCTCACAGTCTGGAAATTCAAAGTGACTATATGGCTACAAGGAATAATAATAATTGTTTGCCACAGTCAGGGGTCAGTTTCTACTTTGAATAAAAGAGGCACAAGACATAAGTAATCTTCAGTGCATCAATGCTTCAATGCATTTATTTTATTATGTCAAAGCCCTTTGTCCAACGTTCACATTATTTTCTGTAGTTTATTACTGTGGCCACTGAGCATCAAGCTAAAGAGTCATTAACCTGATGACACTGATGAAGCTCTCCCACACCCAGGAACATTTTTCCATGAATGTGTTTTTTACAGTCAGGTTTACTTTATGCACAAAAAAACGCAAATATACACCACTACTTGAATTACAATTGTACATTTACTCACTCAGTGCCAGGTTCCGCTATTGATGTTACTGACACATAATTCTGTGGTGAAAAGTAACTAAATACATTTACTCAAGGACTTATTTTTGCATATTTCTATTTTATTGACTCATCTCAGAAACTCCTACCTACCACACCTTCACAACATCAGGTTAGTATTTTCACCTTCAGCTGTTAACACGTCTGTGCTTTTACTAACGTATACTTATGGCTGCAGAACTTTTACTCGTAATGGAGTATTTTTACACTGGTATATTGGTATTTTTACTTAAGTAAAGAAACTGTGCTTTCTGTCAGAGTGATTTAAGGATGTTGTTTACAGAGTGGTTGAACTAGTTTGGATTAAATCAGCAGTCATTTGAGTTTTTTACTGATAATAATTTTAAGTTACTTGTCGACTTTTCCGAACAACCATATAGCTACTTTAATGCATAACAGTTTAAGTTAATATTCTGATAAGATCTGTATTTTTTCATACATTCTTGATCTTCACCTTACCTGGGGTTGGGGTGCAGTGGTAGCAGCTTCAGTAATGTTGTCCAGGTTTCCCCCTAAGATCCTGTGATGGGATCTCAGGGCATTTCCAGCCCAGGCGAGATATAAAAACTACCAGTTGGACATCCTGATGAGATGCATGAACCGCCTCAACTGGCTCCTTTCGATGTGAAGGAGCAATGACACTATTCCTGAGTTGAATACTCCATACCCTACCTGTAAGGCTGATGCCGTCCACCTTACAGAGGAAACTCATTTTGGGCACTTGTATTCTCAACCTATTTTTTTGGTCACCACCCACCCAAAGCTCTGACCAAAGCTGACCAAAATGAGGGCTGGAATATAAATCAAACGTAAATTAAAAGCTTTGCCTTGCGGCTCAGTTCCCTCTTCACATTGCTGCTGGTGCTCCACTAATCCACCTGTCAATCTCCATTTGACCCTCCCTTGTGAACAAGACAATGAGATACAGCAACTCATTCCCAACCCAAAGGGAGCAATCTACCATTTTCCATCACAAAACCAAGGCCTCAGATTTAGATGAGGCGACTCATATATGTCAGCCTCCTCACACTTGGCTGCAAACTGACCCCGTGCATACTGAAGGTCAAGGTCTGATGGTGGCAACAAAACCACATCTCCAAAAAGTAGAGTGATTCTGAGGTTCCCAAAATGGACAATCATTAGCGCCTTGAAATCATGTCCCAAAAAATCACAAACAAGGGATGACCCTGGTGGATGCCAACATGCTTATGAAGTCATGGATCAGCACATCTAGTTCCTAAACCATAGCACTCAGTCCTAATACTTATCCCTGCAGGTGGTGGGTCCAAATCTTAATAATGTGCAGTGTTCTGTTTGGGCGTTTATACTGACATAATCTTGAAAGGGTCTTTCTAAAAATGCACAGTTTTCTGTGTTTTTTTCTTCTGATATGAGATAAACACAACAAGGCATTTTACAGCGTCATAAATCATCAACATTTATTTCCACTTTTTGTACATTAAACGTGCATATCAATAAAACTAAAATTGATCATATAAATACTCTAGTTTAATACTGTTACAATAAATATGGCTCTACGGATTCTAGATTAAATAAAAAACAAACTTCAATATCAATTGCCTTGCCACATAAGGAGACACTCTCAGCAAATACTGTACATGTTTTTAGCACATTTTTCATCTCATGATGTTGGCCCTGTTTGGTGACTGTGCTATGACAAGGACCCCACTCCTCCTACAGTCATTTTAAAAGTGAGCCTTTGCTCTCTGCTGTGCTTTTTCTAAAAGTGATATTGTTGAAAAATGTTCACAGTGTCAGCATGACAGATAAGAAAACTGGTGTCCTTTCTACATCCATACTCAGACTGCACCTTACCATTTGTGGAGTCAGTGATGTGATCCTGCCACGCCTTTTGACAATTTGCATTGGAAGAGCAGAGGAGCACACACACACATACGCCACACGAAAATAAATCATAAATGTGCTCAAAAAATCTATACTTCAGTGTAATTTTAAGCAGTCAGTGCTCTGGTTGTGTTATGTTAAAGAAAATAGCCTTTTTAACCCTGACTATGTTGAACATCACATTAGGTGAGAAAGCTTTGTTGGGCACCAGGCAGTGAATTTGATACGGCTGTGAGTCACATGTACAGGAACACATCAATACATTAACAGCCATGTCAAAATATTACATATAGTACTTTAAAATAGATTACCAAGAAACTCTGTTAACATGCAAAAATAAACACAGCTACTCTTTCACAAAACTCCCACACACAATGTTCCTCTTTTACATGATATACAATGAATAATTAATGTATAGATTGAGTAATAAATATCAACACACAACTATGTTTTACAGGTCATTTCAGCCAAAGTAATGTCTTCCCTGTTATGTAAATGTAAAGCACAATGTCACTCCATGCACCATCTTTGATTTTTCTTAAAAATCATCAGTCTTGTCTCAATCTTGTGCTTTCCTAACACTTAAAAATTCAACTAACTGTCCACAGAGAGAGGATCCGATACCAGAAGTTTTACATGTCAAGGTTTGATGTGATTTATACTGATAGCAATGATTAGATACTAAATGTCCAGCGGAACATATTGTTTCAAAAAATATTGGAAAGTTGAGATGATGTTCAATTTCAGTGGCTAAAGCTCTCGCAGCATAGTGGATGGTAGCAAAGTTTAAAAGTCCAAAAATTCAAAGTCAGTTAGATATTGTGCAGTATCAATAATAACTAATAATATAAATAGTTATAAACATTTGTGAAAATAGACAAAAACAGAGAAAAAAACACATTCAAACTGTAAAAACAAGAAGAGGAGTTGTGTCTGTGCATTTCCCTCTGTCTCAGAAACCAGGCACGTGGCAGTATGCTTCCAAGGAGGCCAACAGGATGTAGATGAACCAGAGGGAGAGGAACAGGAAGAAGGTGAGGAGCTTGGCTGTCCGTGGGCCCCCGAGCTCTCCGCCCGACACACTGGGACGCCGACGGTAGAGCAACACCAGCACACATATCAGTGCCATGATGGTGAAGAGGGTGACGGAGAAGGCCAGAGAGCCCGGCTGCACCTTGAAGACCTTGCCTTTGGTCTGCCAGTATATGGTAGCAATGGTCCACGCCACCCCGATGCCCAGGAACACATTCACTGCATTGCTGCCCGTCACGTTGCCTATGGAGGCATCAGCATATTGGTCCTGGATGGCAGCTACTTTACTCGCAAATGTATCTGTGAAAGAAAAAAAAATCTGAATTAACCATAAAGAGATTCAGTATATGAAACAGGTGAATTTTTACAAATCAGGTACTGATATCTGAGATCACTGGTGTGGACTGACAGGCAGAATTCAGTGATAAACTCCACCTGTAACAGGCACGTCAGAACAAAAACTACAGCAAGTAACATGAAATTAAACAAATGTTATTCTGGGGAACGTAGGAGAGAAATCCCTAATTTCCTGTGTTCATTAGTGAGTTTTAGGCAGACTTATGGAGTTGTTACCCTGTTGTGTGAGAGACGTCAAAGCTCTAATCAAACTTTCTAGTAGGAAGCTAATAAATGCTTTTCCCAAATTGTTGCACCGTTCCATTATGTTGTTAATAAATTGCTTTTGGTCAGATTCTCTTTCAGAGAATCAGTAACAGTTCATTACCATTACCATCAGTATTAGTTGACCCCCCCATTAACAAAGATACAAGCCATGTAAATAGAGCATGTTATTAAGAAGAGGTACTGACATGATCCTCAAACATGTACGATACAATATTTATCTCTGAGAAACTGTTCATATTAAACTAAAATATTTAATGTATATAATTTTTAAAGCTAATCCTAGCATCACACCATGACTTTGTAAGATAAGACAAGATAAGATAAGATAAGATAAAAGATAAGATAAGACAAGATAAGATAAGATAAGATAAGATAAGATAAGATAAGCCTTTACTTGTCCCACGTAAAGTGCAGATATATGCATTAGTAGATAAAATATGATCACAACAAAATCATAAAAAAAGATAATGTCATTGAAACACTCTGGGCACCAAAATAAAATTATATATCTACCACTATAGGGTTTTTTTGTAATTTCGTGATTATTGCTTTCTGATTCAGCTAGGGCAACCAGTCTGCAGCTTGTAGGAGACTGAGTGGGGCTTACTGAGCTAAAATCTGTCAAAACCTAATTTTCCTACTCTTGTTTGTGCCCCTCTGTGGCAGTGTTTCGAACACAGTGAAATGGAAATATAATTAAGCAGAACGAAAAGCTAGCAAAACAAGTGAAACCGTGTTTGCCTTTGTTTACAACTTGTTAATGTTCAAGACAAGATCTCTGGAGAGAAATTCTCTGACAGCACAAGCAGAAGCAGAGGTAACACAAGTCTCCCCAAGCAGCTGCTGCTACTGCACGGGCAAACCTCAGAGGAAACCCAGAACAAAACCGCAATTAGAGCTATTACACATCACACATGCCCACCTGGAATGGAGGTGCCAAGGGCCACAAACACCACAGCAGTGACAGAGTCTTTGAGGCCGATGGTGCAGCCGAAGTGAGAGGCCAAGTCCCCGGTCACAGCTGTCAGAACACCAATAAGGGAAATGGACACAAAGAAGCAGGCCCAGCCGTTCCAGTACTCAGTGGGGGGCACAAAAGCGAAGAGAACCTTCCAGAAAACTGTCAGGAAGTGCATAATGTAATCAAAGCAGGATGGCAAGCGTTCCTCCCCGCTCTCCTCCTCATCATCGTCACCTGGCAAAGACAGACAGAGAAGAGATGCATGGCCTGCAGGACACATGCTTAGAACTGTTTATATGAAGACCACATCCTGCAGTATCCATAGCTGAATCAGACTTTGGTTTGGAAGAACTACTGTACTAAACTAAATGTTATTTGATCAAGCTGTGACATCACAAGTTCACAAGTGAGTTGACAAGTGCTTATTCAGTTGTTAATAAATCATAAAAAGTTGGTCAAACAGTTGATTTTGTGCTTTCATTAAACTTAGAAAACACAGCAAAATCCAGCCAAGGCTAACCACCACCACATTTAAGCCATTTGGCAAATATGTGGGCACTAACCTTTTCAAATCATTGCTTTAAATCTGTAAATATAGCTATGACTCAGTGATTTCAAGATTCAAGATTCAAGATTCAAAACACTTTATTAATCCCAGAGGGAAATTATTTAAACATACATTTAGGCAGGACTCATATGTCCTATTTATAAATACACTCTCTGCATGTAAATCTGAGTGACTTCAACCAGAGAGAGAAAGAGAGAGAATGAGAAAACGACACATCCATTTAAGTCAGCTCTTAGCATACCACGTACATTAGGATAAATTCTGCAGAGCCATTAATGGTTCAGGCAGAGCTTGCCAGTTTATTGTTTTAATGGTGAATCACCACTTGATGCATTTTTAATAACCTGTTGGGATTAAAAGGAGGCAAATGTAGGAAAACAGCCTTTGTTTTCGCAAGCTCTTTCATTCATTATGTGCTAAATTAGGCTTTAATAATTCAGCACATGTCAAAGTGGAGCATTTGGGATTACATTAAAAAAGTATCTACAAAAAACAGCTCAGAGGCGAGGCTGGTGAGAGGTAGGTGGGTGACATCCAGCCCGCAGGCTCAATCTTCCACAGAGTCGCTACAACTCACCTGCACTGACAGTGACAGCACTAACAAACTGCTCTCTCCAGCTGCTGCTCCCCACCACCAGAGCCAGGTTCGTCTTCTTGATCAGCTTGTCCACTGTGCTCTGCAGACAGACACAAAGACAAAGAAAGCTGGTGGTAGACATTATTCTGTTTACAGGTACAAGATAGACATCTTAACTCAGTCATGTGAGACCGGGGACAATGAGTTGGTGAATTAAGGTAGAATTAACTGTGTCTCTCCTCTGTGGTGCACTATGAGTCACCATAACAAATTTAGGGGAGAAAAAGAACCCTCTGTCCCTCAGGAAAAAGGCACATTGCCAGCTTAAAGCTGCTTTCAGTGCAAAAAATAGAGCCACATGTCATCAGCTCATGATACTGAAGTATCATTATTAAGTATCAAGTATCAGTAATCAGCTTAAATTTGGTCTTAAATAAGCACAACACCAATTATACACATGAAGATAAGTTTACTCATCAAGAGAATGAGTTTGGGGGGGGGCACATTGGAAACAGCATTATTTTTAGTTTATGTCGTATCTCATCCTTGGCTGCATCAGTGTCGATGGAGTTCCTCATTAAAGCTGCATTATGGTTAAATCTATAAAACAATTTGCTGTGACAGTTTGAAAGTCTGAGAACAGGATCAGAACTGCTGGATAGGAAGAGAGCGAGTAAGTCCTGTAAGAATAAACTAAATTCTGGCTTTGTTAACTCGTGAGACTCTTCAAATTCAGTGCGACGGGTCAGGGTGGGTTTAAGGTAAATGCTACTTGTTACCTTGAATTCATAGGACTCCTCAATGACCACTTCCAGCTTAGTGTGCTCTCCAAGAGAAGGGCAGCCCATTTTTGACACATCCTCGGGCCCCACCGCTGTCTTATTATCGTTGGTGTCTCCTGCAACAGAGGAGAAAAAAAATCTGATTATGTTACTACATGGGCTTAAAAAGAGATTTGTTACAAAACGAGAGGCAGTGTCAAATGGTAATGAACAACAGTCTGCCACGAGTACTACATACAATCTACAGGTATGATTTAATTGCTTTTGTTTGAATCTTTGCAGCGAAACAAAGCAGCCAGTTATAATTACTTATCCTGAGGTTGATTGACAAGCAAGTGACGTCCTGAAATAAATACATAACCTTAACATTTGCCCCAGGGTTGAGAAGAATGGATTTATATGGAACTAGTGCAATAATTTATTTTAAGCCACAAAATAATGACTGCAGCAACTCAACTCACCATGCCTCTGTCCCACCTCCAGCAGGATGGGCTCCTCCAACACGATCGTAAAAGTCTTGTTCTTCTCGTACTCCTCATCATCAATGATCTTCACGTTCAGCAGCTTCCTAAAAGCAGAAGGATCAAAGAACAAGGAGCCAGAGAAAAAAACTGATGAATTAATAATGTATTCAGAAAATAAAAGCGGCTGTCAATATCAGTTTGCAGCATTGTTACCTAAACATCAATCAAAAATAGCTCCCAGGCAACCAGTAAAAACTGTTTCTAATAAGCATGCTGTTGTACACATTTGAATAAAACCAGTGTAGTGAAGACTGCCTACACAAATCACAAATCAGAGCTGTTAGAAAAGAAGGTGGCAGCTCAAGATTTAACAAATTAACAAATATCCTGTAGTGTACAATATTTAAAAAAATTAAATGTATTTTTTCCCAGCACCCCACAAGAGGGCGGACTCCTTCTTCAACACTGACTCCATTAGAGCACATGTAGCCCACACCCCTCCCACACACTTCAAGTTAGAAGTCATGAGAAATTAATTTATCATTATCTTGTGTGTGGTAATTCAATACCACCTATCTACAAACGCACACAAGTTAAAACAAATCATAGGACTTCTTTAGAAATACAGTTTGAACTGTGATGGCTGTGAGTGCCAATCTGTGACCATCATATTTTCCTCAGACCGCTTCATTCTCTTACACTGTCACAGTGAGTCTTTCTCTCCCTCTCCCTCCATCTCCCTAATGATATGTGGGTGGCTATCTATTTCTGTCTACACATATACACTCAAGATTCAACAACACGCAGGCAGAGCTTTTGCTTGCAGAAGAGCAGAGGTTTATTTTAAACATGAATGATACGTCACCGACTGTCTAATGTCAGGGTAAGTCATGCCAGCGGGAGCAGAGGGAGCCGCAGCATAGCCTACAGTCAAAAGAGCTTATCTTTTAAACAAGCTGTTATTTCAAGTGTGATATGTGCAGGTGTGTTTGCTTTGAAGCATCATTGAGAGACCTTAAAATAAAATGTGATGGTTCAGTTGCTATGGACTGTATTCACACAGCAGCCATTTTGATCGTTCATCCTGCTGCAGTGTATCGAGACGAACAGACGAACAGAAATAAACTGCCAGGTTCACACAAACGTTTACATGTTGCAGACCAAGAGTAAAGGTCTGTAAAAAGGCAGCAGTGAGGTTCACATTGCAACAAGATGATCAGGTGGCAGTTTAAATCTCTACCACTGTCACAGTCTGACGCTTATTTGCACACATTGCACAAGACAAAAAGTGGGTGATAATAAAAGGTGAACAAAGCTGAACAGACTGATAAAGCTGAGGCTAAACTATCCTTTGATAGTTGGAACTTTCAGTTTCAGTTTGGTTTCTCTTATTGTTTATATTTTACATTTTATCTTAAAATTTGTGCTACTTCCAACATTTTAATGTGTATTAAATTTACTTGGTTGAACCATAAATTAATTGATCAGTTACGAATCAGTGTACACTACCAGTCAGAAGTTTGGGCTTGCATAGAAATGATGTTTTTCATGAAAAGATATGTGTCTTTAGCTGTGTTACCATCATTGCACAATTGTTTGCTCATGATCAGTTATCCTTTTAAATTAATGAACTTGCATTAGCAAACATCATGTGCTATTGTACTACTTGTACATACTGATATAGCAGGTGATTTTAACATTCATGTAGATGTTGATAATAACTGTCTCAACACTGCATTTAATTCATTGTTAAGAGTCCATTGGATTTACTCAAAATGTAAATAAACCCACTCCCAGTTTTAATCACACCCTCGATCTTGTTCTGACTTGTGGAGTAGAAATCGATAATTTAATAGTTTTTCCTCAAAGCTCTTTGCTGTCTGTAGATAGATTTGTTTATAAGACCTCAGTCTTACTTAAACTGCTTCTTTCCTGTAGATTATATGGAGTTAATTTTAATAATTAACTCATCTAAATCTTCTACATGTCTCTTAGACCCCATCCCAACTAGACTGCTCAAAG
>JAUMHL010000006.1:5483831-5498521 GCA_032362345.1 Sandelia bainsii | reverse complement strand
GGAGGTTTCTTCCGTTAAAGGGAGTTTTTCCTCTCCACTGTTGCCTAGTGCTGCTCAAGTGGGATTGTTGGGTTTTCCACAATATTCTGTATATTTTATATTCTGGGTAAGGTCTTAAACCTTACACTGTAAAGTGCTTTGAAATGACTTATGTTGTGATTTGGCGCTGTATAAATAAATTTGAATTGAATTGAATTGAATTGAATTGGAAGACAGTACTAACGTTTGCTGATGACAGGCCTCTTTACGTTTCTGTAAATATTGCTTTAAAAAACAGCTATTTCCAGATACAATAGTCATTTAGAATATTAACAGTGTCAACACTGTGTTTCAGATAAATGTTCAGATAAAAATGTTATCAAATCTGCTTTTCTTTAAGAAACACACTCCAAACGTGGAGTGTCACCTCACAACAATGTCCAGTAGCTCAAAGCACAAATCAACAAACCAAAAGTAGGGCTATTGTTAAAATTTAAATTGAGTTCTCAGAGTATTTGTCTTGATGTCTACCCTTGCAGGACTACCAGAAACTAGTCATATAGTAGAACTAATAAACTAGTTAAAGGAATATTCCACATTTTGGGAAATATGTTTGTTGAGAGTTAGATCCCCCTCTCATGACTGTACACACAATAAAGCTACAACTTGTAGCTGATTGGCTGTGCCTAGGGTAAAGACTGGAAACATGGGGAAACAGCTTGTCTGGAGCTGACCAGCATGTCTCAAGTTTAACTAATTAACATGCTGTTTGTTCCATCTGTACAGATTCAGAAATTCTGCCTTACAACTTTGTAATGAAACTCCAAACATCTCCAACCCAGTGGACAAACAGGCACTCCTACTGGAGTAGACTGTCTCCTTACACATGAGTTTGAAATGGTCACAGTAAGAATCTGCTTCGTGCACCACCCAGCTCTGCTTCCTCAGCGCGTTATTTCTGCAGCTCATAACAAAAAGCACAGTTGGATTCTATCAAGACTGTGAAGCCCTCACTGATTACATATCACATTTCACTGTGTATCTGCCATCTCTCCATTGCTGGGAGATGGCTTCTGAGAAGTCATAGTTGCTATCATATTGTCTGAGAGCAAAAAACAGATCTCTGTTCCACTTGAAATAGCTATAATCTATGCTGCATGTGTGTATTGCACTGCAGGCTGCAGAATGTCTGGATTTTTATAACAAGTGCTAATACAACTTATTACGTATTTCACATTTTCTGCAAGTACTGAATTAGTAAAAAAAGTGCATGCGTTTTCTATAAACTGATTATCTAGATTAACTTGGATTAACCTGAGAAAAGGAACTATCAAATGGGCACTAGAGTAGAGTATAATTCTGTGGTTGAGACTGTCTCCTTTAAAAAGGAAGGACCAGGCGGCTGTGATTCCTAAAGCAGTTGAGGACCATTTTTATTTTGGAATATCCCTCTCCTCCACATTCTGTGTTGCTTTAGTAAGGATGCTCCAGTTTCCTCCCACGGTCAAAAGACATTTACTGTAAGTCATGAGGACTGGATACTCCAAACTGCCTACAGGCAGACTGTGAGTGATATTATAGGGGAGACAATCTCTGATTTCCACCCCATACATGCTGGATTAGGCTGCAGCCCTCCTGAGAGAGACCCTGACAAAAATGAAGCAAGTAGGGACAATGCGTGAATTCATACAGCAAGCATGGCAGTATGTCAAATGCTCACAATGGAAAGGGGCACTGGCATTCAGTTAAAGAACCATGGATCAAACTGGTGTGTCAGCACATATCTACCATGCTGAAGTGTCCTTGAGCAAGATACTAAATCTCTACCAGCCCCGGAGAGACTGCAGTGTAGCTGTGAACACAAAGCTGCAGTGCTGTGAAGAAATATGTTTCTCATATCTACAGCAGATAAAGAACATAATTTTGTCTCCACAGTAATGTGTTGTTAGGTTAGGGTGGAAACAAAAGGATTTTAACTGTGATAATGATATCTGATCCTGCCTCTGATAACTTGTAGGAAGGGGCTGCTCAATTACATCTAATGAGCACAGGAAAAGACAAGAGAGATAAGGAGTAATAACACAGTAAGATTTAGGACCATGTAAGCCAATCTGTGCTTAGGCACAGTGGTGCTTTGAGCTAAATGGTAACATCTGCATGGTATCACGCTTGCAGAGTCACTTCTTACACGGTGATGTTCAGAAGGTACAATATAATGTTTCCCTAGTTCACTGTTGCTAACAGCATGCTAACATTTGCAAATTAGCACCAAAAACAATGTACTGTACAAAGTCTAAAGTACAGCTGAAGCTGATGGGAATGAAGTTATGACTATCCAACATTTGTTGAAATGTTTCATTCAGCGACACAAATGTCAGTGTCAGTGTAGTCTAATAATAATTACACGTTGATATAGAAAGCAGAAGTAAAACTGGAAGCTCTTGGTTCTACTACAGAAATATGAAGACCTCATTCAAAATCCCATTAACATCTGCATCTCTGCTAATAACTAGAAATCCAGCCTTGGTAAAAAAAATAAAAAAAATAAAAAAAAACTTTCTCAAACGTAGGTCTATGCCATGTGGCTCACTTCATATGTCTTTGTATGATGGTCTAATGATGTTGATTATTCAAGATTACAGATTTTTTTTTAAACACCACATTAGTGCTAGTTCATGGGCATGGCATGGCATGGCTTGACAGACAAGGTGAGTCCACAAGTAAGTCAGACTGTAACAACAGCAGGACTGAGAGGACTTGTTAGATGGTGGAGTAAGCTGAGAAAAAATCTATCCATTGATGAGATGGATGAAAATCAAGTTATGGTGAAGATCAAGTTATGGTATATATGCACACTTCTGCAACCACTTAAGGTGAAAGATGGTAAACATGCTTCATTTTTTCTGAATTACTGAATAAGAGCATCATTGTTGCAGAAGTAGTGGCACTGAGGCCACGCTGTTACACATTTGATAAACAATAGAATTAAAGCATCATATAATTGCAGATTAAATCCACCACACCTTTTCTTCTACCTTGATTAGTCTGGTCATAACCACTCCTAATGTGTTAACGTTACCCAACTCTTCCTTTCCTCTTTGATCCACGTTTGTCAGAGACTTCAGGATGCTATTGATCTTAACTACATTAGGCATGAGAAATAAAGAATGCCAGGGCATTGATCTCTCTTTTCAGCAATGATCTCCTTATGTCCCTTTCATCTTAGCTTATATAACTGCCCCCGTTATCCACTTCAGCCTCAACTAGTGTATATTGCCACACATTTTGAGGCGCTAACAAAAACAGATACAAGAGCAAGCTCCACGTACTGTAGGCATCAAAGAGTCTGTGCAGATCTTCCTATAATCCAAAAACACAAATGTGAAATGGCTCTCTATGCCAGGCTGTTTATTTTGGCTCAGAGGTTTGTGTCTGTACATAATAATCTATTTACTGCAGTGCAGAATTTAGATGGTAAATTATTATAACTGCATGCCTAGATTTTAAACCGTCCCTCCTGGCTTTATGTCAAAAGCTTAAAGACTTGGCTTCCTCTTCTTTTGCTCCTCTGCATGCTTAAACATCGACTGGGACAGGCAGATGTACAGTCAGACACAAAGACACACAAAGCAGAAGACACTGTGTTAAAAACACACACACACAAAAACACAGAGCAGCCTGGAGGCCTGCTGCAGAGTGTCAGCTCTTCGTCCTGAAAAAACAGCTCTGTTTGAAGGATGAACTTTGGCAGCCTGCTGAACAGATATACATAACACAGAGCATGTGCAAACTTCTCAGAGGCACAAATACTGTAGAGACAAACTTACAAAACCTGACATACTTTAGATGACTCCACATTGATGGGGTTTCACCTGCATCTTTTAACGGGATTGACTGAGCGCTCCAAATTAAACAACCTCATAAAAAATTCAGGCTGACTGGAGCATCTGAGTAGCATAAAGTAGGTACAAACTGTGATCTTGTTGGAAGACTTGAGCTCTTGCAAATCAGTTCAAATGGGGAACTCTGGCTTGATGGCTCTGCACCAGCTTTCATAAATACCTTCATGTCACAGATACAAATAAAAGTTTCCCCTTTCCAGCAATAACATGTCGTTCTCTAACACCGAGTCTTACAGTGGATTCAGCATTCAGCTGGTTAATGGTCAGCTGCTGTGAACGGCCATTTCTGAGTCAAGATCTGAGTCTGATCTTTTTTTACCTGTGACCAGAGTACTCCTGCCTCCCTTTTGAAGTCTTGACTCTTGAAGTTTGAAGGAGCACAGGAGCAGTGGAGCACAGCTTTGGCATTCCCCATTGCATTTGTATATTCTTTCTCCTGCTAACAAAGTCTCCTGATGGATCTCGCCCTCCTGGATTCCTTTTTCTCTGTCGTGGGAAGTCATGACTCCAGATAATATCAAGTGTGCAGATGCTTGTGTCACAGTCAAATTGCTGCCGTCTGATGACCAGAGTCTTGGCTCAGTAGGTGAGAATTTAATCTAATGCTCAGTCTCCATTTCAATATGAAAGCAAGCTTTATGCCTCTTATCTCAGATTGTTAGACACTATCGTCTCATTAACTGCAGATTCTGCAGCTCTCTGCACTATGTTGAGAACTTTGGGGACTCCTTTAAACCTTCACCCTCTTTAATTGCTATGGCTGCTGAAGCAGCTCTATTTAGTCCCACTTTGGAGCAACATTTTGTTTGATGTGGCTTTAAAGTAACAGAAACACACAGATGCATACCCTTGAAAATTCACACAGAGAAATTCTCAAAAAACAGGAAGATAAATGAACACATGCAAACTGACAATAACACAGACAAATGTATTTAAGTCGAGGCAAAAACAAATATGAAGATCTGCATGTATTCACCTGGCTTTTCTCCCACTCAGCCAACCTACACAAAACACCTACACACGAGCCCTGAAAACCCTCCTCACACTGACACATTTATTCTTTTGTTTTGTCTTTTGGTGCGCAGTAAATCATTTTATGATGAACTTGATGTGGTTGAGGGCATTTTGTGTTTGTTTTTTTTAAGTAAAAAAAAAACACTGTGGATAATTGCCAGGTCCTCGCTCATCTCATCATAAAAAAAAATGCTACAAGTGTACTCATCATTCATCCACCCTTCCACACAACGTTCAAGAGAAAATCTGTAAAAACATCATACTTTCACCCTTCCTCCCTGCTCTTTTTATCTGCCTTTATGCTGGTGTATGCATGAATCATTTTGCTCATCATTTTGAAATGATCACACAGGCTTCACAACATGCACGTGTTGCAGTAGCTGTTTAACCCTCATCGCCCCCACGCCAGCGTGCAAGTCACCTGTCTGATTTTCTTTCCTCTACTCTGTCACTCACACATGCTTTCTTTGTTTTCTGGAGTGCAGTTATCATTGCTCTTCAATACAACAGACCTCCATATAACCTGCACAGAAATCCCAAAGGGCTGTGTGTTAATTCTGCATTCATTCATAGAAAGCTGCTTCTGTGCTTCTTCTCCTTCTTCTCGTTGTTCTTCATCTTTTACATCAGCCATAATGTTTCATTATCTGCCTCACAATTATATCCTCATATCCTCCCACATCATCGCTCTGAAAGATCTAAACTTCTCAGAGTGAACGTATCTATGACTCATGAAAAAAGTCTTTTTATCCTTCAGGGGTGAAGAGACAACCTACAGTAATCCAGCAGGACTGTTTAACATACCAATGAGTGGGCTGTGATGTTTGATCAAGTGATGAGGAGCAAAAACATGCCATCACATCAAAAAAGAAAAATGATCACTCACATGGTCTCATCGTTCTGAAACTCCAGCTTGCCAGACACCTCCTCATAGTCCTCCCCAGCCTTGGCCGTGCCCTCGACGGTGTGGTAAGGCACTGCCACCTTCCCCCTCGCACCGGATGTCCGGTGAACCTTCACCTGCATGCTGCCGATGCTCTCGTTGACCCTCATGGAGTTACTCTCAAATGTAAAAATGCCGGCGTGGTCGTCATCGTAGATGGTAACTGTGGCGGTGTGAGCGTTGCCCAGGGCTGCCTTCGGAGGGATGTGGGACAAGATGCCCACCGTGCTGTTGCTGGAGGTGAGAGAGCTTGGCTCCAGGATGGAGACCTCAGCTCGGTGCACGATACGTGGGTTATTAAGGCGTACGTAGAAGTGCTCATCCTCCTCAAAAATGTCATCATCAATGACACCTACAGTGAATTCTTTTGTCGTCTCACCAGGCTTGAAAACTAAAGTGCCCTCAGCGAACTCATAGTCTGAGCCAGCGTTGGCAGTGCCATCTTCTGTACGATAGTCCACCTGTGGAGAACAGGGTATTAAAGAAACATTACTAAATATTTAGTGACTGGACTTGAGATGCTAAATTATTCATATTTTTATGCCTTGAGCAGATAAAGTTGACCTTGAGCATTAGTAATATTTCTGTTCTAACTTTACCTCTTACCTTTACAGTGCAGCCACCTTCTCCTCCATGCCGACTCACTGACAGCTTTAGTGAGCCACAGTTCTCAAAGCACTGGTAGTGAGACGGGTCAAACTGCAGGTAGATGGTGTTGGGGTCTTCCTCTTGCCCACTTGCCTCATGACAGCTCACCACCTTCCTGGCCTGGTCAGCGGCATGCTTTTTAAGGATGTTCCCAGCTCCGATCATCATGCGTGTGGCTTGAATGCGATAGAAGGCCCGGCTCTTCTGCTGCTGGACCAGTACTTGGTAGTTGGCCATCTCAATCAGCTGCTCCATGTCCTTTTCTGGGTGCCTCTGTTTTAACTCTTTCAGAGTGCGAGCCATCTCCCTTCGGGCCTCTTCCTCTTGATCTTGCTCTGCACTCATCCCTCCACCTTCCTCTACCCCCTCGAGCATCCCATCCAGAGCCTCTTTGGGGTGAGTGTGGGAGTTCATACCCTGGCCGTCCATCTCCAAGTCCATTTTAGTGAACATGGCATCACCCTCTGACTCAATGATAATGCCACGGGTCTTGTCAGCACGATAACGCTTATGAACGTACTTGTAGAAGAGCAGGCGCCGGTCCGCGATCCAGGCTTGCAGGACACATAGAGGGAAGAAGAGGAAGGTGAGGACAGCTTCCCAAACCTCCACCTCTCCAGGAGAGAACACAGAGAGGATTAGATACAGCCAGATGTAGGCAAAAATGCTCCAGGCAGCTGTGACAAAAAACACCCGCAGGTGCTTTATCTTGCGGGTTTCATTTTCTGGCACCACATACACACAGATGGCAATAATAATGAACATGTTGAATGCAGCGCTGCCCACGATGGTGCTGGGACCCAGAGCTCCAGCCTCAAAATTATGGCCGATCACTTCGATGACAGACAGCAGGATCTCTGGTGCAGATGAGCCCAGTGCCATCAGGGTCAGGTTGGATACTGTCTCATTCCAGATGCGCACAGTAGTTGTTGTCGTCTCACCATTGGGCTTCTTGATTGTGATCTCCTTTTCCTGAGAGGTGATGACCTCAATAGAAGACATGAAGCGGTCTGCAATGATGGACATGCCCAGAAACATGTAAATAAGAGCTGCAAAGTAAACAATGGCACGTGCCACCTTATCACCCACTGCAGGGTTTTGGGGGTTCCACATGGGCAGCACCACACCATCAGAGCAGTTATCTTCACTGGAACAGTTGCCTGGTGCGCTGGCCATATCTTCATTGCCGGTGCTGCCCTGGGAGAAATGAGTGACTCCCGGGAGCAGAACCAGCAGAAGGGGGATGTACACACATAGGGGGACAGGTGGAGTGCAGTTCAGGATACGTTTGTACAGCAGCATGGCGAGAAAATGATGTTTGGAGTCTTCGGATGTTCAATCTGTGTCACATGTGAAGGTTCTGACCTCTGAAAGACAGAAGAAAAATAAATTTGCATGGAGGATCAGATCGTATTGTTGATTGTTTTGAATGTTCATCATTCACATTTCTACACTTTAAATAACCTGCACAAGGAAAGGGTTAAAATCACAAAAGTCCTAACAGCCATGCTCTTTTGCATGCAAATGATGTGGGATCCAACAGTTTGGTTGGTCCAAGTTTGCAAAGCCAAAAATATTGGCACCTACTAATCACTGAGTCACTGGTATTGAACTGCCCTGTTGAACTCCCACACATATAATGTGGCCATTATGCGCTAAGCATCAGTAAAAATGTTACCCTCTGCACCTGTAGTATTGAGGGAAAATCTGACTCAGTCCAACATGTACTGTCAAGTTAGATGGGATTCCAAAAATACACTTCACTGACAATGAGTATAACCAGAAAAAAAGCAGTTCTGAAGCAGCCCAGAAAACTGCTCTTTATATTGTATGATTATATAAAGGAGAAACACCCCTGGTCTTTTATGGAAGTGCAACATGCCTCTCAACTATAGTCTTATTAGATTGTTTAATGCTAAAAGCTGTGGTAAACACTTGTTTTTATTTTATGTACATCAATTAAACTGTGTCAGGGGACAACTTAAAATAATTTCACAGTGTTTGTAGCAGCAGCTTGGATATCTTAACAGCTTGAATGAACATTCAAACAGCACAACACTAATGCTCTCCAGAGGATCTGCAACATCTGCATCCAAGTGAAGAAAGAAAAAAGAGGAAAGAAACACCAAATGAATGTAATCTGGTGCTTCCTAATTAAAGTTTCAAGACCACATCTGTCTCAAAAATAGGTTGCCTACCTACAGCAGAAGAAAAACTGACAGCCCTTTATGTACAGCACATGCTCTCATTAACATGCAGCAGAGAAAAGCTGCAATCTCCACTCTGACCTGCATAACAGCAGTGCATGTTTTCCCTCAGTTTCAATCAAAGCTACATTTCAGGGGGAAGCAGCTCATCACAGCTGTACGAATTAAGTTGCAATTCTCTTTGTTACTTGTTAATAAATGAGTAACAGATTGTATTTGGAATGACAGCTTTATACAACACCTCAGCAACTGTCTGCTCATTAGATTGAGTGAAATCAGCAACATCAGCACCATGGACAGCAACGCCTACAACAAGCAGGGGGAAGCAGAAAAAAATGAAGCGTGTGACCAGCCATATTCATTAATATAATATAATATTGCTTTCCTCTGGCAAACAACCCTGCACAAATTTTGAGTGGGTGATGTTTCTATGGTAAAAGTGAGCTCTCCAACTGGTGGGAATGCAGGAATAAAAAATTTTTTTCTTCACAATACTATAGAGACAAAAGGTGTCATCCACTGTTCACTGACACACATTCCTGACTTAGATCAAGATGTAGCAACAAGCTAACAAGGTAGGTCACTATAAGAGACACTCGCTTGTTTCCCCTGGGGAAAACAAGGTTTCCAGCAACATAACTATTAAGGCTGAAAATGTTTCACAGTATTTTGATAAATTGGAAAATCTTGAATCATATCAAAAACATTTAATAGATTCTGAAGTTGCAACCTTCTCGCTGCAACTCCACCAGTATAAAACTACAGTTTTCTGCACTGGTGAGCAATCTCAGTTCAACTGAGCCAGATGTCACTTTTCCATTTCATACAGTTTATCATGCAACCTTTAGTTCTTTTAAAATTACCTAAAGATTAAACAAACTCCGACCAAATACATTTTTGATGTTCTAAATTAAACACATTCTGTTTGGTAAGCAGAGGTCTAAGGTTGGCAAATAAATACTTGTACATAATGAGTCACACTTTGATGCCAGTACTTGGTTTGTGAGGGAAGGTGTTTTTTTTCCCAAATGGTGGCAGTCTCAATTAGTAATGAGACTCCTCATAAATGTCATTTCTACTGTCTTGGGAATGAAAAGTCAAAAATAACAAACACAAGGCAAATGAGGCAGAAACTATGTAAAAAAAAAGAAACCAACAGTTGGCACATTTTAGTTGTGTTGCACACAAAAACACACACTCAACAAACTGAAATCTATGCAAAGATGTGAGGTACGCTTGGTTAACGTGCATGTTCAAGCTTAAGAGACCAACATAATGGGAGAAACCAAGCTGCTCATGCAGGAATATCATTTATGTTCAAGCATATATTTGCTATTTTTAATATTTTAAGAAGCTGAATTACTCACCGGGTTCAGTGAATCAGCCCAGTGTGGAAATAGTGGTCTCAGGAGATGAACTTCTCTTTCATTTTGCTCTGTGGAAAGAAAGGGTTATCTCAAATCAGCGAATTGAAAACAGAGTTTTAGAATCACTGTGAAAACTAGAATCACACATTAGAGAGTTTAAAGGCTTATTAAAAGCCAGACATGTGGACCAGCAGATTTAACAACTGGAGTAAAAATACACATCAAACATCACTGTTGCAGACCAGAGGCGATTTAATATGTTGCGGTGCAAATAGGTTCGGAGACAGCTAGATAACAAATGCCAGAAAAAGACGAATTTTCCATCAGTAGACTGTGCATGAGGGACACAGAGACTGGTCCGTCCGGCGCGCACAGCAGTCCCACACATACTCACAGAAAGCCCTGAATCTCAGCTGGACCTTGGTCACAGCGTGGCTACTCTGCACCAGTTCAACAGAGGAAGACACCCCTTGTGCCATTCACACAGCAGCCTAGTGTAATGGTGCTGGCTTGTTGCGCTGCTGTCTTGGATATCACGCGTAGCTTTCCACGGTGCTTCTTCGCTGTTTTTTTCCCCTGACAGTATCCTACCTCAGCAAACTTAACACTGTAGGATTAGTTGGTCTTATTAAATGGCCATTGTTCCATCGAGGCAACACCTTCCGCAAAGCTAAGTAAATGTTCAAAAACCAGAACGCGTTTTTAGCCTGTCCTTCTCCACACTACGTGCGATTGTTGATGCGTAAAATAAAAAATTAAATTACTGATGTCTCTGTCCTCATTCGTCCCGCTTGTATCAGTCAGAAATTCTTCAAAACCGTCAATTTCTAATTAAAAAGGGCTTTAATAGTGTTTTCTTTTATCTGAGCAATAAAACTGGATGAAAAAATGCCCACGCTTTTCAGTCTGAACTGGATAACGCAAAGAACCAAACAGGACTGTACATGAGAGTAGGCGTGAATGAATGGTGGAGCACTGAGCGGACAAACCACACACATTGATCAGGACAAGATGGATTTCAAGCACAGGGATGGTGGCAGACAAGAAACAGGAGTGTGGTGTTATGCAAATGGAAGTCTTGTCTTACTCTCGCGGTGGGCAGCACTGGCACAAGAAACGATGAGCGAGAAGCAGTAACACTGCAGAAACAGGGGAGGAGACGTTCAGAAACAGCGCTACACGCACGGCTGGCCCTCCTGACTGCGCATCAGGAGTCCAGGACGAATTACCATTTCACTCCTAAATCCTCATAATTCGCACATTATCGCTATCACCTATCAGCAGAGATCACCTGCTTTAAGCTAAAACCTGGAGGTTTGATGTTCGTTTTGAGATGAAAAGATCCCAGATGTTGTTGCCTGTAGCTCTTTTGTGAGTTGGTGGGTTGGTTTTTGCTGTAGTCTGGGTGGTTATGTGAGGTGCTAGAGAAAACGCACACAAATGCTGAGTTTCCCCTAAAATAGCTTTTTGCGATGTAGAACAGCATTATGACAGCTGTATATATAAGGAACAGAAAAAAACTAAACTAAATAAAAAAAGACCATAATTATCCTCAGAGAAAAATAAAACTCCATAGGATGACTATAGCAAATCAGTTCATATTCATATTGCTCATAACACAAGAATGTTAGACTATTGAAAAATGGAGAAACAACTTTCCCACTGCAATCTGTTCCATTACTGGAGAACAAAGAAAAAATGTGAAGGCTGTGCCAGCAGTAAAGCTTCTAATTGTAAACATAAAGGTCAATCTCCTTGTCATAAGTAGACTAATGTATTCTGTAGCTCTGGAGGAGCTTTCCAAAGTCTAACAATACAACCCTGGCAGGGCTGTCTTGTGTTAGGCTTGACACTTAAAAAATATTTGACAAAAAACCTGTGTCATGCTTTATAAGCATGGGATTTAAAAGATGAGCTTTTTACAGCCAGAGAACATCAAATGTATTATGGGAAAAGTAGAAAATGTGGAGATTAAGCCATATCAGGCTCTGAAAGTCAGGATATCTTGGCCTCTGATCATTGTAAAATGAGTCCCAATATCTTTGTAAAAGCGCCACGCTAACATTACTGGAATCTCTCTTAAATAACTCACGAAATATGTATTTATGTCAGACTTAGCTAAGCATTCGTGAATTGATGCAATGCAATCTGTCTATCTATCTTTCATCTGGAAAAAAAAATCATTTGGTTTTTATAGGTGGATCATTTCCTGTTATGATGGTGGAACGCAGGCTGTAGATTACGCACCTGAAGGGATGATTATGAAAAACCTCAGAGAGACATAAAAAAGATTAGACTGAGATCTGGAGCACAGAAAGCACAGGAGGAGGGGAAACATCCCAAACACCATAAGAAGGAGCAGCACTGGAATCTTCTGTAGAGAGGACTTAGTTTACAACCGCACACTGAAACCTGTGGAAAGATTTTCATTGTTACGTGAGGTGATGCTTACCTCGAACTTAAACCTCATTGAAACATCCTGTACACAGTATATAAAACAGAAACCTACTCATTAGGCTGCAGCACCTAAAGATTATTTGTGTTGTAAATGTATCCACAGTAATTCCACAATTATCAACACATGTAATCAGATCAAGTACATGCCTTAATAGAAATACATGAAAGTGATCTTCTTATCAAAAACTAAAACTGACTCACAGATGCAGTTTATTTGTATTTGCAGAGTCTACCTTTGGAACTGGTACCACTGCAGCCAGTGTATTTATTGTAAAGAAGAATTAGATGGCCACACTGTTCTGTGCCCATAGTTTGAATGGTAAATGTTCTGCACTTATATAGCGCTCTTCTACCTATTGTTACTCAAAGCACCTTACACTTCTTCTCATTCACCCATTCACACACACACCAATGGCAGAGCTGCTATGCAGCTGACCTGACACACCGGGGTCAACTTGGGGTTCAGTATCTTGCCCAAGGACACTTTGACAAATGACAGGAGGAGCTGGGAATCCAACCACCGATCCTACGATTGGCAGGCGACTGCTCTACCTCCTGAGCCACAGCCGCCCCAAAAAGAGGGGAGTAGGTGTTGCTCGGTGTAACCTGTGACACAGATGGGGCCTCCCCCGCGTGTGTTCGCATCAGCAGTAAGTCTGTCACAAGCCAGTCAGTTCAAATAATGTCACTACTCATCCCACAACAAAGTGCCATGTTTACCTTAACCCTTGAACTTTGTGGAAGTAGACAATGAAAATAGGATTTATGAGAAGTTCAAATCTGAACTGTGGAACTTCATTAGAAATATACAAGTATGGATGGCAACAGGTGGTTGACATACTGGCACATCAGCCTTTATTGTGACCTGTTTCTTGTATGTACAGTGCCTGTAAAATTCCTTGGATATTTTCACCAGCAATTATAACATTAAGCCTTTGTAGATAGGTCTCAATCACCTTTGCACATTTGGACAATGCAGTTTTTCTCATTCTTCTTCGCAAAACTGCTCAAGCTCCATCAGGTTTCATGGGGACTGACTCATCCAGAACATAATTGCATCTAAACCATTTGTGTGCAGCTTTGGTTGCATGCTTGTGCCATTGCTAGAAAACCAGGACAAGATGGATATCAAGCAGAGAGATGGTTGGTTCTCTTGAAGACTGCACCAGGTTTTCCTATTTTTTCTACATTTTGCTAACTTAATTTTACCCTCTACTTTCAAAAGTCTTACCGAGCCTGCTGCAGCGAAGCATCCCCAAAGTATGATGGTGCTACCACAATGCTGCACAGTGGGGATAGCATGTTTGCGATGATATGCAGTTTTTATTTTACACCACTTGTCTTCTGGCAAATTCGAAATGAGGCTTATATGAGAGTTTTTTTTCTCTCTTTGCCACTTTGCCTCCCATAAGGTTTTGTCTTGTTAAGGTTGGCTTGTAACTCCTCCAGAGGAGTCACAGGTGTCTTGTTGGCCTCCCTCACTTGTGCCCTTATTCAGTTTTTGAGGACAGCCTGCTCTAGGTCATATTCCTTTAATTTCTAAGTGGTGGATTTAAGTGTACAGTTCAGTGACTTGGGAATGTTCTTGTATACATCCCCTTATGACTTACGCTTTTCAATAATCTTTTTCATGAGACTACATGCCCACATCTGTGGGTATGAAGTGGCACAAAAAATTCAATTCCAGGTACTCAGATGTTTAAAAGTAAAACAGGTGTTTGTTAAATATGGCCTAACACACTGAAACAACTTTCGTGAGTTGCTTGGAGTGTTCTGTGCCCTTGGGATGATGATGATGATGATTATGATGATGATAATGATGATGAGGATGATGATGATGATGATGATGAAGTTTTTAACAAGGATTCATACACATTCACTGCACTCAGGTGATCTCCTTTTAACTAACTGGCTGCACCAGATGCTTTAGGTGAGTTACTTTGAATGGGGTGACTAATCAATTATTTTCTGTCTAATATTTTTTATTAATTTAAATTACTTTGTAGAGACCTGACTTTGACATGAAAGAGTTAGTGTAAAAAAAGTCACATTAAATCGACCACAATTCAATGTTTTAAGAAAAGAATAGAAAGTGAAACAACGTGGGCTACATAGATAATTGGAAAACGTTTTGGAGAAAACCTGGGCTGATTAGAAGAGACGGCATCCATCC